>VUQS01000790.1:1728-17563 GCA_015108495.1 Heterochromis multidens | reverse complement strand
ATGATCTGTTCTGCTTTGGCAGTGGACTCCCTACATTTTTTTTCCTTTTACTGAGCTCTTTAAGTGAGGCTGCCAAGTCTGGTGAGGTTGCCCAAGGTGACGATGGACTACATTACTGCGTAACAGAATCCCAGCATGATGTCCCTGTCCTCCTTGAAATGCCTGGAGAGCTACAAGCACCGATTTTTATTTGGAATAGATACTGTGTTTATTGATGTTCCAGTTTTCTTTATTGTCAGCATGGGACCTCGTGTTATTTATAGCCTGTCACTGTTATAACTTACTTCCCTCAGGACTTGCACTGATTAACAGATGGTATTTTGTCTCTGAAAGTGACTTCTGACTTATGTTGTGTTAATTTTCAGGTGGAAAAAAGTGTAGTTTTTACATTGCATTACTCCATGTTTCACCTGTTTCAACCAAAACCATAAAATTTAAATGTGCTTGGAGTGAAAGCACCTCAATATAAAACACCTTGGCTTAACTGGAGTAACCTTCGTCAGGGATGACACAAACGTTTGTCAGCCCTGAGTAATTTTCTTAATGTTGGATTACCGACAGTCTTTGAGCTAAAAGTGCAGAGAGTAGTTTTTGCTTTATTGTCTCTTTGTTCTACTAAGCCTTCAAGTGCTGAAAAACGGCAGCAATATCATCCGTGTGTACTTGGCAGAGTTTTAATGCTTATGCTTCATCACTTAAACAAACACCTACTGTGTGGTGATTGGCTACGGGTGTGAGCTCCCACAAAGCTATATGCTTAGCAATGTAAAATGGTAAGTTACAAGTCTTGTAGTTTTATATGAGAAACTGTTGAAATGCAATAAGCTATAGAAAGGCTGAAGGGCCTACAGAAATAAGCTGCACTTTATTGCTTGCATTAAAACATCTGCTGTTTTCTGTTCAAACCTGTGCATAGCTTTGTCTTCTACCTGTTCTCCCACATTACCTCTCCAGTAAAGCCAGTTTGGTACATTCTGGCTATAGTGTACTTTGACGACTTCGATGATGTCAAAGCTTTGATTAACACCAATGCTATTATCAGTTCTTCTAATAGATCTAATTCTTGATAGATCCTTTATTGATATTGATGCCTGATCAAATAATGCTGTTTTGTCAAAGAGGCCCTGCTTCTCATAGATATTCACAAGGTTCTGATTGTGGTGCAGTTACACAAAATATATGGCAAAAGGGACACGGGTCTCCCTTGAGCTTGGTGATTAATCAAGTTTTTATCATATCATTTTGGCTTCCAACTATTATGAAAGCAATCTTGATAAAACAATAATGATTCATTACATAGCTCTTGTTTCATCTTTGTGTTATAAATCAAGCGCCCTCTTTTTTCTTTACAGTGATCACTTTCGCCCCTCCATAAAAGCTCAATCTCACGCACTGTCTACCTCTACTGAAGCCAAGATGATGGACACAGAGCCTTTGGTCAACATTTATCTATAAGAAGTCAAAGTTTTAAAAGGTTTCAATAGGCAAACGTGTGGAAGGATCATTAATAGTTGAAGCTGCCTTTGTCGGCAGTACACAAACGGGGGTTGGTTGTCGGCTCTCCATCGCTCTCTCTGTCCCGAGGCGCTGCTGCCTGAGCGTCCCATTGCCCCCATCTGCCACTGTAGGCGTCTGTGAAGGGGACTGTGGGCCAGAAGTGGTAATCACTCTTGAGATGTGTTTATTATTTATCATTATAATATTAAAATAATGAATAATGACATAGTACGAGAATTTTGGTGTGCATTAGACTGCACCTGGATATGGTTGTTTTAGGTTGATAATTCAGTTGTCGCTTTTGGGATTCAAAAGCTCTTATTAGTGGAAAGATACCTTCTCTGATTGAGTTCTTCTTACATTCCTCAAAATAGTAGTCCACTCTGTATTTCAGTTCACCTAATTTTTGCCAACTTAGGAAATTTCTCATTAGATTTAGAAACTTTTCCGGAGCCCAGAAGGTTGTAATCAGGACAGCCCTATGTGTCAGTGACGCTGACCTCCTGAGATCCATCACCTGTATTTTTCAGTGGCTACTTTCTCGTGCTGCAGCTAAGGCACTCACTGAAAAAAGAGTGTGAAACAGTTTAAGGTGGTTTCTTCCAGGATTTCCACAGCCTAGCTGATATCACACCTGCTGCATTCATTTGTAGATGTGGGAGGATTTTCAGCTCAGAAATCCTGCTTTTCAAACCACCTGGAGAGTCAACTCATTTTCCTGTACACCTGGTGTCTGCAGGGATAATTGTTGCTCATTTAAGATGCATGCAGCGATGTTTTTCCACATAGTTCATTTTGAGTGTGTCTCAGATTTTGAAATATTTCTTCTTTTCTTACTGTGTGTCTTTTCCTTTGATAATCATATTACTTTCTCCTGTTTGATTTTTTTTTTTTTACTTAGAAAGTGCAGTAAATGAAGTGTCCATCTTAACCCCAGGTTTCATTTCAAGATTGCAGCTTGCATAATAGGTTTCCTAGGAGTGACCAATCCTTCACATAACAGTGGCAGCTGGCAGTTATTTACCTGAGTGGGCACTTAAAATTTCAGCTTACACACAAAATAATAAAAAAAAAGCAACAGCAACAACAAATAAACAAAAAAACCAAATGAACAGATTAACCCTGTAAATCCTGAAGCATTAAGTAATTGCCAGAAAATTATAATTTTTTGAACCTTCTGGCAAGAAAAAAAAATTAAATATCAATTTGCATATTTGAGTTTTAATTAGTATCACTTTTTTCTACATCCAGCATTTTTTTTGTGCAGTTTATTGCTCATAGTTTAGGGGGTTAAGGTTAGGGTTAAAAAAATCACAGTGATGATGGAGAGGTCTCAAAAACTCATGTATCAAATATGATACACCACACAGAGTAAACATAGTCACATATTTTTTGATACTACTAAGGCTCCACTTGGCCTATCACCTGGATTATGCCCTTATGTGTAATATTATTATTATTATTATTATTATTATTTTTTAAAGCACAATGATATCATGATGTGAAATCTAAAACACAAAATGTGGTGACCTGTAATTTAGCTCCAGGGGATGTGCTCTGTTTTCTCTGGTCACTACTGATATTAAGAAATGTGTCCAGGCCCTCGGGCAGTGTAGGTGTTTTGTGCTGGCGTGTACAGACTGCAAGTTTGATGTCGCATCTTATAAACTCAGCATCACTTTCTGTGGTGTCTTGGTGCAGTTTACCTGAGCAAAAGTTGTTCGACACGATTGAACTGTTCCAGCTCTGAGACCAACCTGAGGATTATTCTCTTCTTTAGTGATAAACGGTGTATATCTGATGAACCTTATGTGCACACAGGCAGACCGGGTGTCTTATGTTTTTCCCAGAATCAGAAATCTGCCTTCTCACATGGCTTACCTTGGCGGAGCTGTCATAGAGAGTTAAGGCCATAGTGTATTTGGGCATTTGTTCTACTGTCTCTAAATCCCAGGGAGTGACTCACCATCATGATGTAATGCCTAGCAATGACAGTTGGCTCATCCCAGGGACTCTGTGATTGGCTGGCTTCCTCAGGTGCCAAGTTGCCTCAGCATGTGTGTAAAGAAAGGGGAAAAAAAAAACCAAGCATGTCTTCTGGGAGAAAGGAACAAGGCGAGATGTGCACCATGTGCAGTTTTTTTGTAGACTTGTTTACTTCCTAAATTGGCACAATTGTCAGCAAGCACATTCTTGAGGCATCCGCTGTGGCTCTGTAGTGTTTTCAGACCATGCCAGCAAAAAACGAGAATGACTTCTTTCACTGAGTGCTGTTCACACACTCAGGTGGCACAATCACAGACTGTTGGAAGTTCTCAGATATTTAAAAATAAAAGCCACTGGTAGGTTTTATCCTAACTTAATGTGCTCTTTAAGTATTGTGGAAGCTGAGTTCACAATTCTTGTTCCGGACTTGTGGAGTTTTTCACCCTTGCTGCTGTGCATTCAAATGTGTGCAGAAATAACACTTCAACACCAAATAGTGAATTCATCTAGAAGGAAAAGCATATTAGATAGATATTAAAATATAATAAAAGTTTGTTAAATAGAAAGTATTGGGTTTATGGTCCTGGGTAATGTTCTCTTGATGGGGAACTGTTCATTTCTAAAATGCAGAAAAACCCAGCTTTTTAAAGGTGATAGACATTGGTTTCTTGTTGCATCAAACTCTTTAGCAAAAGCAAAGATTTTAGTCTTAGCAGTTATAAGTCAGTGAATGTGTGTGTTTGAAAATAAACTGTACTCAGTCCTTTTTTGGGGATGTTTCTGTGAAATCCTGTGCGAGGAATGGAAACAGCATTACACAGACACATGTTGAAGCGTTGATTTGACGGTGGATGCAGCTCAGACTCTGTGGACTGTTTGATCAAACTGGTGTGTCAAAAATCATCAAATTAACTCGTAAAATCCTGCCACCAATCTAATATGGGAGCTGCATACAACCAGAGCCCCGCTGCTGGTGCCCATACAGCTTTCACATGTGAACGCTGACGAGGCTAGACAGATCAAAATAAATGCTGTTTTTGTGTAGCAGGTGGTTGCAGGGTAACACCAGCCCGGTGCTGAGAGGGAGTGGCTGTTGCCATAACAGGGTGGCCTTCCATTAACACTTTTATTGCCTTTAGTGCTGGGGATTAAACCTCAACCCAAAATATCTGTCACTGACTCTCAGTGTGCTGCACATACTGAAATTTGCATCAAATATTTGGTGAAACGTGTGTACTTATGCTTTAATGAGACATTTCCAGGTCTAAATAAGGAAACATTTTACAATGTATCTTATCTCTGCCTTTTGTTCAATATTTTACAAATTACATCATACAAAATGTAAATTCTTACTTTCCTGATGTAAAAACTGAGGCATGAGATCAGTCCGAGTTCTACTAGAAAACTGTCCTAAACCTAATTTGCAGTAATCAATAACTGAGTATTCTCTGAAGCCATACGGAGCAATGCAATACTGATGTAGTAAAATGTGAATGAAGATTGAAGAGCCAAACAAAAGGATTAAAAGACCAGTTGTATTATTGCAATCTAACTATTAATGTGCCTATTTGTCTGCGCATACTAATATACCTTGCACTCATATATATTAAGTAGAGTGTAAGGGGGAAAAAAAAGGATGGGCTCATTTAATCCAACATAAACACTTCTAAGAATAGTTTTTTTTAATCTGTTTCATATTTATGTTCAAACTGCTGCAATTAATAAGATCAGGAGAGGTCTGTGATTTATTCTGCTTTTACACTAACAGCTTTGTTGAAGAGCTGCTTATGAAGAAAAGGCTCAGGAGTGGCTCACTGTGAGGTGGGGTAGCAGACAAAGGTGGAGGGTGACAGGCAGGAGGAGGGGTGGAGGCTGAAAAATAGGCGGGACACAATGCAAAGTGTTGTCAAGGAGGAGCCACTGTGCTGGCAGGGTACTTCAACCTCTGGATTCATTGTTTCACCCTCTGTTGCCAGAACCTTGTTTTGTGCACTGAAGCTTGCAGAGACCAGTAGTAGTATCTGACATGGGTACACTGCGTTTAGGCCTTCGTTCTGGGTTGAAATGAAAGATGATACTGATGTTCAGTATGTTTTCCGCTTTATTCAGTTTTCCTTCTACATGTTAGTTTATGGGCATTCGTCAGTGTGCAGAACGAGGATCTTTTCTTCACTGTTCCTGTTACTAAATGAATGCATTCACACGATCTGAGATGTTATAAAAAGAAACGTCTTTGCCATGAATGATGATATGATGTAGGTTCATCCTTTTTTTTTCTTCCAGGAAATAATATCTAAAAATAAGACAAACCCTGCTGGTAAACTGAAAGCTGTAAAAGGAGCTAAATTTTTGCTTATGTATCGTGGCCTGATTATGTCTCTGAAATTAATAGCCGCTCTCCTGACTGACAGCTGTCTCATTTTATCTAGAAAGGCCTTTTTGCATAATGTGCTGCTCTGCTGCTTTAATAAGCCACCGTTACCACAAAGTTCTGTAGCTATGTAATTATATTGCTCTATTGACAGTTCAGAAATTATGCCTGCACATAGAAATGGATACCAAAAGACTTTTTGCTTAAGTTGAAGAACAGAACTTGCTCTGTTGATGATACATGAATGTTGACAGGTGATAAAGAAATGCTCGTAGTTTTCTTGGCACTCTTGTCTTGGCGCCCTTGTGTTATTGTGCCATATTATTTGGCAGCTTGCAATATTTGTGCTGCATGATTTACTGTAAACGCTCAAAATTTAAATGTAAATCCCTGCCATGTGAATACATGAAGTCGAAATATCTTCAGCATTCGGTGGTTTCCTTTCGGTATTAGTGCATTATTGGCCAAAATGCATCTTCTTTAAAGGTTTGAACCAGTCAGTAAATTCCAAATTAAGCTCTCTGAAATTCTTTTGAATTTTTAATTTAATGCCAGAAGCATATACTTTTACCAAGTGCTGAGGATGGTATTAACTCATTTAACTTTCCTCTCACGGTTGAAATGGGCAAGACAGACTACAGAAGGTATAAAAAATGTTTTTCATGCTTTCAAAGCTTCATAGCCTTCATTGATGAATGCTCAAGGTCAAAATATTCCGACCAGATATATCTAGGTCAAAATCTCACCTGAAATGTTTGATGCCTTAATGCATACATACATACAGATGCTGACACTTTTATCTTGATATTTTACATTTTACTTAATTTTGATCTAGCTTTTAGGAGAGACTGGGGGGTAAATGTCAGTCAGAAGACTAGTGCTCTTTCTAAACACCAGAAGGATGAAATATGTTTGCGTTGCAGGAACAAAGGGAGTGTGTCATGCTGCAATTGATTGATACTGGCTCACAGTGCAGGCAGCCAGATGGGCCAAACTCAGAAGACTCAGCATCAGGAGTTGAGGCCTTGGCCTTTTTAGCTAATCCAACAGAGGCATTAGAGATGTGTTGCCCAAAGATTGTAGCTCAGAGGCTCAGAGAATTGCGCTTGGCATGCCTCAGTGTCATGTTCAAGAAACCAGTTTGAGATGATCTGAGCTTTGTGACATGGCATGTTATTCTGTTGGAAGCAGCCATCAGAAGATGGTACACTGTGGTCATAAAAGGATGGAGATGGTCAGCAACAATACTCAGGTAGGCTGTGGTGTTTAAACAACGATCAGTTGGTACTAAGGGGCCCAAGGTATCCCAAGAAAATTTCTCCCACACCATTACATCAACATCACCAGCCTGAACCAGTGAGACAAGGCAGGATAGATCCATGCTTTCATGTTGTTTATGCCAAAATGCAAATTGTAGCCTCAGTTTCCTGTTCTTAGTTGACAGGAGTGGCACCCGGTGTGGTTTTCTGCTGCTGTAGCCCATCTGCTTCAAGGTTTGATGTGTAGTGTGTTCAGAGATGTTCTTCTGCATCCCTTGGTTGTAATGAGGGGTTATTTGAGTTACTGTTGCCTTCCTATCAGCTCGAAACAGTCTGGCCATTCTCCTCTGATGTCTGGGATCAGCAAGGCATTTTGACCCAGAGAACTGCCGCTCACTGGATAGTTTTTCTTTTTTTTAAGACCATTCTCTGTAAACCCTAGAGATGGTTGTGTGGGAAAATCCCAGTAGATCAGCAGTTTCTGAAATACTCAGACCAGCCTGTCTGGCACCAACAACCATGCCACGTTTAAAGTCACTGAAATCATCTTTCTTCTCCATTCTGATGCTCGTTTTGAACTTCAGCAGGTCATCTTGACCATGACTAAATGGCAAAATACATTGAGTTGCTGCTATGTGATTGGCTGAACAGATATTTTTGTTAACAAGCAGCTGAACAGGTTGCATGTTTATTAGATTCGTGGTTTCTGATCCAACTTTGAGAGAAGCAAAATAAATATTTCAAAAATAAGAGTTAATATCCTGGCAGGCACCTACCAACAAAAATATGATGTCATAATAAAGCATGTGTGTTTTTAGTATATTGTAATATCCTCTGCAATGTCAAAACATCTTGGTCAGTGTAATCAGACACTTCTTTGGCATTGCGTACGTACCATATTTTAAGTAAGCCTTTCAAATAATACTATCTAATAAACTAAACTAATGTACATGATGCAGTACGAAAAAAACTGTCTCGCTGCTGGTATATTTGTTACATCATAATGTTTTGTGACCTTCATCAGGTGACGTGATAAAAGTCTGAGGAAAGTGACCTGATGAAGGACGGATGGGCCAAAACTTTGTAATTTAATAAATACAAGCAGGAAGCTGGATGGTGTGTGGTAGTTATGTTTAATTGTTTTTATTTGCTTTAATAAAACAAGATTTTAAGATTCAGAGTTTTAAGAGTATTTCACTCTTTTTGGGTGGATTCACTTAGCCTACACAGCATTTTTCTGTTCTGTATGTATATTAAGTATGATTTACTATTTTCCCCAATCTTCCAGCAAACAGCAAAGCGAAAGAAGTCACCACTTCTCCATGGTGAGACATTTAAATATTCACTATTTTTCTACTTTCCTACTTTCAGAGTCAGTCACCTGCAAATGTGAGAGATTGTTCTTGCCTTATGTTCTCATGCCTTATGTACTTGTTTCAGTAATACTGATATGATGGGGATCTGTGACCAGATGTTGCCTTGCTGGAGTTGTAATAGATTTGGAGCACATGCAGGTTGGCCAAGCTGGTAGACATCAATCAATACTCAATACTCAATCAATACTGCATATTTTTAGTTTTATTATCATCATCATCATCATCAAGAACTCATCAGAACTGTACATTTATTTTTTCTTTTCATAATTTGATGAAGTGATATTTGATGACGTGCCATTTTGGTCTAGCTTGATCTTTTTACACCCACATTTGGGACAAAATCCCCACTGTACAAACTATATATATATATATATATATATATATCATTATTACTCTGGTTTCTTTTTTTTTTCTTTTACTGAGAGTCGTCTCAAGAGTTTTCCTCCACATTTCTTGGTACTAAAGGTAATTTAAGATCTAACAGACAAGCATCCAGTGTTTTACAAAGAGAACACACTCGACTTCAATCATCCTGCAAACTTTTCCTCCATTGGCAAACTGAAGGTTAATATAACTTGGCTCACTGACAAGGCTCTGTGGTTATAATGAACCACTTAGAGCCTTCAGGACTCTATATTTCTAGCTTTTCTGTAATAAGACACCATTGTAGCATGTATCTTTTTTGTATGTTAATTTGTGGAAATTGTTACAAACTGATTTTGTGTTTGAGGACTTGCAGTGATTTATCTCAGTTCCTGCTATCATTATTCAGCATTGCTGTGACTACTGAGCCATAGGTAGATCACTTATCAGTGTCTGACCCACTGTCAGTGTAAAAGAGCAAATCAGACTGCCACATCATACACCTATTTTCCATTGTTTGTTTCAGTAAATGCTTTTTTCTCTATCTCTGAAACAGCATCTGTTATGGCCTGGTAACGCAGCGAAAGCTCACTGTTTTTGACTTCTCTTTCATTCAGCTCCACTGCACACTGTAGCCAGCAAAGGAGATGGCTTAGTTAGCTACCCTGTGTCATAGAAACCTCCTGGGACTCTCCATTCACTCTATGCAGCCATTAAGGAAGGAAGCAGAGAAGCCTCAGCTCTTCATTATGAGTCACTTTGCAAGATTTTGTGACACTGCCCTCCATGTCAGGAGGTACAGTGGCCGATAATTTTCATGTGAAGCAGACTACAAAAAATCAGGGGACAACAAAAATGAGATTGAAGAGACAAACGAGCCTAGTGAGAATGGCCTGGTTGTTGGTGTCCTGAGATGCATGAGACTGGGTTTGGATACAGTGTTAGATGACATGGCCAGCTTCCCAAGGACAGATCCCTTTTACAGAAATATTTGCTCATTAGAGAGAACATCTCTCATTGTTTATGGACTTTAATGAGCCTTGCTGCAACCAAGGGTAGAAAAACAAAGACAAGAAAATCCGAACCTTGGATTCAAAAATGTAACACGTCCAGGAGAGGGGCAGAAAGAACTCGACAACCCGCCTCCTCGCTAATCTGTCTTATCTGAATAGTACACACTCCTTATGCATTTGAGAATGAGGTCTGCCCCCCTCCCCCTCTGATTTTTTCCCCCTCCCATGTTTTTACCCTCTCGTCTCTGTCTTTCTCATTACTGCTATTGCAGAGACCAATCTCAGGGCACCATTTTGCAGAGGACATTGTGGAGCTTAATTAGTTCATTCAGGGATATGGCTCTTCTTACTAGCCCAATGGCTTTAATGCCTCTGGAGGGCCTTAAATGCCATCTCTCCCTTGCAGAATAGCCTCAAACTGTACAGAATATAAAATACCTGCCAGGTTAATAAGGAGGAACCCCAGCAAAACTCTTCAGTTTATTTATACGTGTGTTTGTGCCTTCTTTGAGGGACTTGGTGTGGCAGTCTCTTAGCACTGTCGTAGCTGAAGGAAGAAAGAGCATGCATTTTTTTTTAAATCACTGCAGTCTTGCAGTCTTGGCTTGCTCTGTTCAAAACAAGGCCAGATTGCATAAAGGCAGAACTAACAGAGCATAGGTTGGGGGAAAAGGGAGCTTCAGTGCTTAGGAAGGTTGTTTGGTTTAATGAATGTCTTTTAAATAAATCACTGAAGTACCAGCGTTTTTTTTCCTGATGCAATTTCTCATCTCCTAACTTTTTCCGTAATAAAATCCTATATGGCTCACATTGTTTTATAATGTTAAAATGTTCATATTTATTCATGATCCTGAATAAATACATATATAAAAATGTAAAATTGATGTTAACAGTCATCTAAGAGCCTTCAAAAGGATTTTTCTCCTAAATTGAGGGCTGAAAGTAATTTGCTAAACAAATAACCTGCTAATGCACTTCCTTTGTGCTTATGGACATAACAGACTGACATAAAAGGTTTCTTGGTAAGACACTCCGACTAAATGAGCTACATCCAATAATGTGATTTTTAAATTACAGAACTCATAACTCAGTATGCATTGATTGAACAGAGGTTTAGGTCAGTCTCCGGTGATGGGAAAATGATACTGAAAACTCAATAACAGAGAAGGCCTGCTTTAGAAAAGGTGCAATTATGTAATTCTTTTCATCCTGTCTTCACAGTTTCAATGACATCTGAACTCTCATTAGATAGAGGGGCCCCAGAAAATTGATGCATGTGAGCAGTATAGGGTGCTCAGTCTGGAAAGAAAATCAAGTTTGGAAGCTTAGGCTGTTTGCAATGCTTCCTGTAACACTATCTTGTTTGTGGAATGGGGGTATTCCTTAAGTGACATTCAGTTTCTGGGCAACAGGGCAGCAGCTGTGCATATCTTTGTACCCGGGGTGGTGGGAGGGGTGGGGAGATGTGGTGTGATAAAAGCCCATTGATGCAGCTGTGTTTGAACAGGGGCATTGCAGTTTGATCAGTGGCTCGAGGGACTCTCTGACCATCAGAGTTGAGGGAATGGATTTTATAAGATTCCTGGAGAAAGGTGTTTTTTTTTTTTGAAAGACAGGTTGCAAGCTAAAGTATCATCAGCATGAGCAGACCGTAAAGTCTTTAAAAGTCTGAATGGATGATGGTGTTATGTTGAGCATCATGGGAAGCCTACTGAGGTTTATCACGTGACATTATGCACACGATTCTCGAGTTGTCTGCAATATTGGACTTGATTCAACCACTGGTTGCTAGGGAAAAATGTGTATTCCCCGACTGGCTGGCAGTGGTTCCTGGAGGTTGCTGGCTGTTGCCAGGTGAAATCAGTTGCAAAGAAGGTGTTGCACCAAAAACCTCCTAGTGATTTCTTTGGCTGCTAGCAGATTGCAATGGTTGCCTGTAGTTTTTCATGTTTGTCTGCTAATACTTGCAAATAATGCTAACTACTAGCTGAGCGATAGTTTACTTTGACAAGGTTCATTGTCAAAGAAAAAGTTGTGGCTTAGTGCTGCCAACATGTGTCAAAAGGCACAACTTCTATTTTGAAGGCAAACAGTCTCCATTTCTGGTTTGTGTCACATTTCACAGTTTCACTACAGCTCGGAGGGTAGCTGGACAGTGTTTCTAGAGAAGTCTGTCACTTACAATCAAACTGCGACTGTAGCAATATGCTAGCGACCAAAGGAATCTACAGACCAGTCAGGCGGTCCCTGACTGGTCTGTAGACCTGCATGAGCAGTCATTTTCCCAGCGACTGCCATCAACTTCCAGCAACCACACGAAATTGCTCCGGGGAATATTAATTTTTTCTTCACAACTGGTGGTTGCCAGATGACTGCAGACCAGTCTCTAGGCCTTTGTGACTGGGACCTTATTCAATTGATCCTACATTGTCACCATGATTGTCACATGTCAAAAAGGGTGTTAATGTTGCATGGTTAGTGGTCACGTGTCTTTAAAACTTCAATACTAGTTGAGAGGGCAATTTTGAGAATAAAAGAAATTGACTAATTTTATATGAATCAATAAATTAAAGCAAGTTGTATCAATCAGTTCTTAATTTCATGTATACTTGGTCACAAAATAGTTTCAAACATTAAAAGATTTGCAGACACTTTGTGGCAGCAATGTTTGACTTTAATGCTAATGTGTTCTTGAAAATAATTACCACCTACTTTGCTCCCAGCCATGTTTGACTACAATGTGAATGCAGCATTAGAGGTGATAAGGAGTGTGATGTTATGAGGAAACGTATAACAGAGGACATCTTGGCAGTCATTAGTTACTTGTTGACACGCTTACTGCTGAAGCAGAGACAGGAGTGGAGGTGCAGTATAACGGAGCCACTCTCCACTAGTGTGGCCTCATTAATCACTGTCCTGTCGCTCACTATGGGTGGAGGAGGTCCTTTGTCTATGTTTGGAACATTGTGTGTTGGATTTGATGCAATGCTCAGATGCCGTAGTCTGCGTCCCTGTTGGTGTCCAGGAAAGAGGGTTGAATACGAAAGTGTGCTGACATTTGTGCTTTTTTTGTTTCTACCATATGATTTCTCATCAAAGTCTAAATTAAGACTTCATTAACCTACATGGAATTTATGCCACATCAGCTATGAGTTTCCTGAAAGTCATTTTCTGAACACTGTTATGCTGCTGTCTTTCTGTGTTTCACTATTGTCTGATCAGAGCTTTGTTTTCGGTTGCTCCTTCTTCCGGACTGCTGACAACTTTCTCAGCCATTTTCTTTTTTTCTCCAAGCAGAGAATTTCATAATGAGCGAGTGAAAAGAAAAACGGATTCCCATGAGAACATCATTATCATTTGATGAGGCAAACGTGTCTTTTTTGAGAGAGAATAATTTAAGAAGAGATAAAGAAACTGAAGCCGGCGTGTCATTTTTATTACCAAATGAAACTTGTTTCTGTTCAGATTTAATAAAAGAAAAAAAATGTATGAAGAAATTTTCAAAGCTTGGCCTCTTAGCTTTGATTCTTTGTTTTTCACAGTGTATATTTGATAGTTATGAAAAAAAGCCTACATAGTAGCAAGGCCTTGGTGTCTTAAAGGGCACATGTCACTGGTGGTTTATTGGCAGCTTAACCTGCTTATCAAAGTGGTTGGCCATGATGAGCCTGGATTATGGAAAGTACAGTCTGTCAAGCAATTTGATCGTTCTTTGTGATGAAATTGGGACATTTATGGGCCTAACCTAAACAAAGTTGTATTCTTGTATTTTTTTTGTGGCTTCTGTAACATATATTGTGTTTGTTGTTAAAGGTAAAATATCCTTTTCAATATCAATTTATGGCCAGAACAGCTTTGACTGAATTATTGCTTGCACTGCAATAGCACTCATGAAATTTTGACTATATATCTGATGAAAAGAGAAATAATTGTGCTACACAGACTATCCTTCTCTGTTAAATTTTCTTGCACCTGTACTCTTTTTGACATTGGTGTTGTGTTTGCTTAAAGTACTGTTCCCTTTTTATGTGAGTGATTGTTTAGAGGTTTGACTCTACAGACTGGAAACTCATGATGGGCCATGAGCAACACTTCCATTACAACCAAGTCAAGAGCAGGAGACTTCTTCATCTGAGGATCCTGGGCCCTATTTTGGTAAACGGGTTTAGCTAAAATTGTGAGTTTGTTAACCCTGAGATGGCGGGAACTTCAAGTTTTTGTTCCCAAAAGAGAGTTAACTTAAACTCTGAGTCAGGCTCTGTGAATCTAACCTGCTCGCTGGCAGGTTTTCTTCAGCAAACTCTGAGTTTCTGTCTGACTCCTCTCTTCCTGCTGAACCTGAATCAGCTTTCTGACACTCCATTTAATTTCCTCATTCATAAAGTCGCTATCAAAGCACATGGCGGAACGCGTTGATTTGCAGAAGTTCACATTTTTACAAACACATTCGCTATTTTTTGTACTTAACATGACCACTTTTATAATCAGTCAGCTGTCAGTGTAGGGATGGAGAAAGGATCACAATTCATTGTCAGAATAAAATCTAGTTTCCATCTTTCTAACTCTTTGATTCTGTGGACATTCAGGCAGCTGTCAGACTGTCAGCCAGTTTCTTTGCACTGGAAACATTTATTGTATTATTTGTCGTGTTGTTATCAGTCACACTGCTGGAAAAATGTCTTTCAGAGTTGAGATCTTAGAGATGATGTGAACATTTGAGTAAGATGAGGCTGATATGACTTGACGATTCTAAAACTTAAAGTGGCCTTTTAAATGCAGGCTGCAGACAGCCTGATTGTAATCTGATTACATTTTGTGTGGAAATTTGTTCATAGATTGAGATTCAGTTATTAAATGTTGTCAAACAAAATTTTGAAAGTTACAGTATCTGAAATGCAAACTCTGAATATAGACGTACTTTATGGAGTCCATTTGCACCGCAAAATTCAGACCGGATCAGGCCTGGAATCTAGCCATTTCCCAGCCCATCCCATCCGGATCCATTTAGGAACTGTTCATAGGGGCTTATTTTGTCCCGACATAATCTGCATTCCTTATTCAAAATGGTTCATCCTTACAAAACTGTACCGAAATATCTAAAATCTAACTGACCAACGTGTAGACAGTTCTATAAAAGCTTTTTTCAGTTTTTTCAGTTCAATGTGAAACAATTACTATTACTGAACTCCTATTACTAACAGTAACTCAGTAAAACATGTGCACTATGACTGTAAGAGAGTCATCATCTATTAGTGAAGGCTGATATTAGATAAAATCATAAATGGGTACACTGGGGAACATTGAAGGACAGTTTTTCCGTAAATCCCATTAAGCACATCTTACCCAGTAATGGCAGAAATAATGAAATCCTCTGTAAAGAATGAGGTTGTTGCATCCCACCAGTACATTAAATATTTTCTGAGCAATTATTGAAAAAATTAAATGATCATAGACTGTTGAAAAATAATTTTTATTCAATAAAAAAACTGACTTGAGGGTGGACCCGCTCTGGAGTCTATTGCTGTCTGGCCATCACAGACCCATCAGTAAACTGTGTCTTATCTGTTTCTCTGTATTTTTGTATTTTTATCTTCAGTTTCTCAGTTTGTCCCCATCAGGTTACAGCTGAATAATTAGATTTAAAAATCAAATGTAAAATTAGGATTCCAGCTTCATATAATAAAAATTCAAGTTAGGTAAATGAAGACCATAAACAGTACAAAAATATTATATATTTTATGTCAAACTTTTATGCTGTCTATGATGATGACAGAGTTGAAGAAGCTAGTTAAAATGATACCTTTCTCCCCTCCTGTTTTTTAAGATAAACATCATGGTCCACACTGCTATTTATTTATGTGTTGCCATGGTGAATCTTGGTCTTGGAGCTCCATTGATGATGACTTTCTTTCTCTACTCACGCAAGCGTTTCTGTTTTTTTTTTTTTTTTTTTTTCCTTTTTTTTCTGAA
>VUQS01000789.1:0-10169 GCA_015108495.1 Heterochromis multidens | reverse complement strand
TGACAAAATCACCAGTGCAGTGACAGTCGCAAAATGGCAACATGCTTTATTTCAGAATGAGACACATGCTGCTGAATATATTCTGCTTTGAGGGTGCTTCTGCCTGCTTTTAAATGAAATCTTCATTAATTCAAGGATGGCTTGGAGTGGAAAAGAAAGCTTTTCTTTCGGTTTAATTTAAATTAAACTGTAATTGCAAGAGGAAGAAAAAAACACGCCTGATTGCAGCCTTAAAGGTGATAGTTCACAGAGGCAAACACTTTCAACTCTTAATCCCTGATGAGTTTAATTTTCGGTTGGAGATAATTCGGTAACAGAAAACCTCACTTTGTTCGTCTTTCATTTTGGAAGCAAACTCCCAAGGTGCTATCTGTATATTGTGTGTGTGTGTGTGTGTGTGTCTGTGTGGGGTGATGGGGTTTCTTCTGAGGAGTTAAGAGAGAGAAAAAGCTCTTGACACTGTTTGAACTGGTCTGTTAATCCCCAGCACTCTTCAGGTGGCTCGTCCCCATGGAAGCAGTGTGTGGATTTCTGTGCACGTTAAGGGGAAAGAGGTCAATAATCGGAGAGAGCGAGAGGAGAGGAATGTGGGTAGTGTTGGAATGAAGATTGTGTTTGTGTGTGTGTGTGTGTGTGTCCCCGTCACAGAGGTAGGGCTGCTGTGGAGCTGAATGACAATGAAGGCGGATGTGAACACGACATGCAACCGGAACACAGCTCCACATAAAGAAATAAGGAAGCAGAAGAATGGAAAGAAAGAGGGGAAGAAAAGGGAAGAGTACTAGAAGGGGAAATTTAGGGTTGAAGAAAGAGGGGAAAAAGCAGTAGAAGGGAGAAAAAAGTAGAAAGAAGAAAGGAAGAATGAGGGATAGGAGGGAAGAAAGATCGTTGAAGTACATTAAATGATTTGAAGGAGGGAAAGCAAGATGGAGGGAGGGGGTAAAGGAGGAGTCAGTGAAATGGTCTTTGATCTCTGTCTCGTTTAAGGGGAAAAAGGAAAGGAATTATAATGTCTGTGTGTGTGTGTGTGTGTGTGTGTACACCCATCCAATAGGCCTCCATCCTGGTTTGTCAAATCCTCTGCTGAAGTAAAGTGAGGACTTGAGTGTTTGAATGTGTGTTCATACATGTACTGAATATGTGTGTGTCTTAAGTGTGTGTGTGTGTGTGTGTGTGTGTGTGTGTTGAAGCCTAGGCGGATGTTTTCTGAGCCCAGCAGCCGTGTCGGGCTAAGGACAGAAAGAGAGAGGGAGAGAGAGAGGTAGGTGTAAAGGGGAAGGGGGCTGAGCGTGGAGAAGAAAAAAAAAAGCGTGTCCGAGGAATTTACAAATGAAAAGAGAAGGTTTTTCTCTTAATGCGATTAAATTTTTCCATTTCACCGCTTCCCCAGCCGACAGTTTCAGCTCTTTAGGAGCACAGAGCTGCAACGCAACTCTGTCTTCGAGATGGGACGGCAGGGGGTGGTGGTGGTGGGGGCTGGCAGGGGGTAAACAGGGGGGAGAAATCCGGGAAGAAATGTTACTTTTAGCAAAGCACTTTGGCGGTGCTTCGTCTGGCTAACAGTCATGCCAGTGCGGCGACTCAAGCTGAGAAATTGAATTGAGAAAGTGACAGAGACACAAACAGACACAGACGGAGAAATACAAAAGGATTAACACTGGTTACACCAAGCATGTTAAGAGTGAATGTGCAGTGGTTTGTTTAGACTGTTTACATCATTTGTTTCATTAAAGCAGGCGAGCCGCATGCTGTTTGAATTTCGCTTTGGTTTGTGTGACACCATAAGAAAAGTCTCAGTGCCACAGATGCACTTCAGTGTTGATGTCAGGGATCGCAAACTACATTCTGTGAAATGCTTCCCCTCTGATATTTTTGATATGTCCTGATAACAACCATCATGTTATGAGTCAGTACTAATTGATTTAAATATAGCTGCACACAGCGATAAAGGGGGCCGAGCAGTTCAACAAGGCTCAGTCGTTATGGCAACCTAAACGGATCATGTTAAAAGTGTAGCTGTAAGGACTGATAGGAAAAAACAAGTTTTTTTTATTTTTCTTTTTTTTTGCTGTGCTCCCAGTGTTCAAATGGTGCAGTTTGAAAGGTTGAACAGTTTCATAAACACACCTGATTTTCTTATCTGGTGCTATTTTAAACTTTGCACTTGGTCATTGTTTGGTTAGGATGAGGCACCAGAACTAGTTGGTTAGAATGAGGAAAAGATGACGGTCTGGGTTAAAATCCATCCTTTTACAATATTAAACACATACAATACTGTACATAAGTCTTAAGTCACCCCTCATTTCTTAATTTTTTGTTTCTAAGAAGCCAGACTTTCTTGTAATTTTTGAAAACCACTTAACACTGACCTATGAATCCTTCTACCTCAAGGGATGAACCAGTCTTGTGTCTACACATAACAGGCAACTTAGCAACGAACCAATTTTTGAAATTTTTCCTTCCTACTGTTGTCAAGTGTTTGTTCATAGGGGGTTGTCTGATTGTTCGGGTATTCTCTGTATTATTGTAGGGTCTTTACCTTAGAGTATAAAGTGCCTTAAGGTGACTGTTGTTGTGATTTGGCGCTATATAAATAAAATTGAATTGAATTGAATTGAATTAAAAAACTATCTACAGCAGATTAACAACATCTTAAAGTCATGTTGTTAAGAAATAGGGGGAAAAAAGTCCAGCAAAGACCTGACACAGGACCTGAGAGATGCATCTGGCCATTCAGTTGATCCAAGTCTCATCAGAAATGGTCTCAGTGGAAGGGTGGCTGTCAGGAAGCCATTCTTAAGGAAGGGAAACAGAGAGAAAAGGCTGAGGTATGCCAAATTACACAAGAACTGGACTGAAAATCAGTGGCAACAGGACTTATGGAGTGATGAATCCAAATTTGAAAGTTTTGATTCAAATCGTCGTCAGTAGGTATGGAGGTCAGGAAAGAGGTACAACAGTGAGTGTCTACAGCCATCTGTAAAACACAATGAAGCCTCTGTCATGTTTGGGGCTGCATTTCAGCCAGTGGTGTTGGGGATCTTGTCAAAACTGATGGAATTATGAACACAGAAAAGTAATGTCACATTTTGATTCACCATGCAATGCCATCTGGAGTGTCTGATTGGCAACGCCTTCATTTTTCAGTATAACAATGATCCCAAACACACTGACAGTGCCGTAAAAACATACCTGAATAATAAAGCACGCAATGGAACACTATCAGTCATGGATTGGCCTCCCCAGAACCCAGACCTCAACATTATTGAAGTAGTGTGGGATCATCTTGACAGAGAACAAAACAAAAGGCAGCCAACATCCAAAGAAGAGCTTTGAATGTCCTTCAAGAAGCCTGGAGAACTATTCCTGAAGACTACTTAAAGAAATTACAAGAAAACCTGCCTAAGAGAGTTCAGACTGTGCTGAAGAATAAAGGTGGTCACACCAAATATTGACTTTCAAGCTTGTTAGAATTGTACAAACTCTTATAGTCTTATATACTGTATTTCCATGTACTGTATATTTGCACATTTCAATTAATTGCTGCACCTATTTCCCATTTTCCTAGCAAAATATAAAGAAATGGGAGTTTGGGTCTAGACATTTATATAGAAATGTATTACAAAGCTCCATTTACAGAGTTACTAGAGTGCCCCATCTAAAGGTGACACATGAACACACATTTAACATTGATCATACAATTCACACGGCAGCTAGAAGTTGCTTAATTTTAAAACGTAACTATAAGTTGAAGTAATAGGTTGCATTAATGACCTATGGCGTCATTCAGTGGTGGAGGGTAGTCTCTGGTGTTTAAGTTTGGGAACCCTGTAGTGTTTCCATACATCACTGCTCATTTGGGTTTCACAGGGGCTGTGTTAGTTTTACATTCCCATTGAATGGGAGCAAATAAACTGTTGCAAAATGATGCATACTGCTGAGGGAAAGCACTCCACTGGAAAAGTATTTTCACAGTGAATACACACTGGCTGGCTAGTAATTGTGTAACTGGGCATAAACAAACGCAAATGCAGTAAAGTAACCCGACCCGTTGCTGTAGTGACCAAAGAAGACAAACTATCTGGCTGTGTTGTGATTGCACTGCAAGAAGGGCAAAAAAAAAAAAAAAAATCCACTATTTTAAAATTTTTTAGTGTTCAGAACGAACATCCTATGTTAACATCACAGATTGAATCTATACTTTGGGGTGAGATGAACTGTGCTTAGTCATTTATTCACAGCAAACATTAAAAAGCTGTTTGATGAGAGAAGATGAGACATTCTGAAGAGAGAAACATCAGTTTTGAGAGAAGCTCATCCTTAGGACTTTAGAGAGGCAGTTCAGCTTTTGAGAAACCAGCACTTGAAGAAGGAGGCGAGTGATGCCCCATCTGTGTGTTTGATGGAGAGGCTCAGCAGCAGCACACTGAAACCAGACACGACGCAACTTTCTGACAGATGCTGCTTGCTGGCAGCAGTTTTAAGTAATTTGTTGAAGTGTTCTTATACTGATGTATGCTGAGTGGATGACAAATTTTAAAAAAGGTAGCAGGGACTGTCTGTGTCTCTGTCTTGCTAGCTAATTTATAATAAGGAATACCAAGTAGCATAGCAGAATCCTGTAGGTCTTATAACTTAAAGATAAGAGTTTTCATTAAAGGCAGCCACAGTAAATCTGTGATTTTGAGCAGCTAATCATATTCAGCAGAAAGTCTTTCACTCTGCAGCGGAATAAACAATCTTAAGCTCCACTTACAGTGAGTATGAAGCCTGAGCGGCACTCAACTCCAAAGTGCCTGTTTGGCCACTTTACCTTACCCTGCTGCTATTTGCTATTTTGGCCACAGTGCCCATCTCTGTTGTCAGACAGGAAGCACTTATCTGTGAACAATACAACAGTGTTTTATTTGGTTTAAAGTACCCAAAAGGTCAAACAAGGGAAACTGTTTGTAGTATCACCTGCCAGTCCTGCTGTAATTATTCCAAGAGAAGTTGAATCACTGACACATCCTGGATGCACTCTTACTTGTCATGGACAGCCAGCCACAATATTAAAATCCCTGACAGATTAAGTGTATAACTCATCAACATGTTACAATGCAGTATTTTGCTGGGAAACCTTGAATCCTAGCATTCACACAGATGCCATGTGTAGCAGAGAACTTAATATTGCTGTAGAACATTCACTGCCTCCATTGCAACTTCACTCCCTGACAGCTGCAGCCTCCCACAGCAAGACAGTGTGCGCCCTGTCATGCTGCAAAAACTACTTAGAAACATCTTGAGGAACATTACAAGGAGGCCAAGGTGTTGACCCAAACTCACATCAAACTAATCATATTCAGTCCGATAAAGCATCCACAGGATGCGCTGGAACAATTCACGGAGGCCCACAGGACCCAAAAGATCTGTGCAAGACAGAGCAGGACACCCGCGCAGGTCCTGTGTTCCCGTGCTGACAGATCAGCGCTGTTTTAACAGGAGCGAGGGGATGCTTGCAATATCAGACAGGCAGTTTTATTGTTGTGGTATATCAGGGTAAACTCCAGAACTTGAGACATCTACAGGACTGATGTAACCGATTTGTTTTTTAAGAAACTGAACCCTTTATAAACAGCTTGGAAAGATATGAGGTTGTTCAATTTGAATGGGTTTAATTGTTTGAACTCACATTTTGGCAAGTAAAAATAAAAACTCCAGACATGAAGAAGAGTCAGTTCCACTGGGGTGCAGAAGCAGCAAATGTCTGCCTGGGACTCGGCAGTATTCAAATGCTTTGTTGCTTTTTACTGGTTAGGCCAGAGTGCAAAGAGTCCCACAATTCTGTAATTACAAACAGAGCAGTTTCATGCCAGAATGCAGAGTGGCACTCATTTACCCACACTTTGGCCTTTGTAGTATTACACTGCAGCCATTTTAGCTCCAAAGTTCTGCCCCGCATGTTGCTCAGTAACTTGTGTCTGTGTGCCAGCTGGCTGGAACGCCACAATGGAGATGGTAAGGAGCAAAATACTGTGTGTCTGCAGCCAAACCTTGCGGGGTCCAGAAAGGACACTGCATCAGACCTGGCTGACTCCAGAAGTGTGTGTTTGTTGTATGTGGTCAAGGGGCTAATTGGTCTCTGTGCTTCTGCTACGGTATAATTCTCCCGGTACTTTAGTTGAAGCGGCTCTTGCAGTTGTATTGGAAATATTGGAGGTGTTCTGGCCAAATAAGAGAAAAAAAATTATATCACTGACTCACAAAGTGTGACTGTGTTTGCAGAGAAACAAACAGTAGGATTGAATGTCAACATACAAAGATAAAGATTCTGATTGGAATTAAAACCAAAATGAAATGTTCGCATTTATGATGCACAGGCTTGAAAATCATGCTTACTTTGCCTGTTTAAATTCTGCTCATCTCTTCCTCCCTCTAACACATTACCTTGAAATCTTAAGCTTCCTCTGCCAGTTGTTTAAAAAATGCAATTTATGAGACTCTACATTAATGCAGCCAAGGACAAGTGATGTGTGACAAAAAGAAAACAAAATGGCCTTGTAATATTTTGCCTTGTTTTCTTTAAGGTGCGGATACAAATGACACTGCTATTTTCAAAGCATATATCACAGCTTTCAGACCGTCTTTGCATCTTAGAGTGATTTGTGGCGCTCAAATTCATGAGTCATTACTTCCTGAAGACAATCTTCCCTCTGTCTTGTTTATGTATGCAGCTTTAAATTTCACACAAAACCTAAAACTCACAATTGCATCTAAATTAGTAGTCCGTTTTGTTGTATCTGTTTTGTATCATCTGTTATTCTCGAGCCCCTGCAGGCTTTTTCATGCCCACTTTTTTGGCATCTCTGCCCATCAGAGTGTAACAGCCAGCCATCCAGCCAATGAACCAGGAAGCCAGCTATCCTGCCTGCCTGCCTGCCTGCCAGCCTGCCAGCCAGCTCTCTCCTCTCAGGACAACAGACAGTAGGGAACGGGCTGGCTTCTGGAAGCTAATGGTTCATGCCCTCCTCCCAGGGCTGAAAATGGACTGGAATGTTGTTTACCTCAAACACAGCAGGCTGCTGCACAGGAAAAAAGATAAAAATACAGATTCTCCTGTCTGAGGTATAATTTTCTAGAAGGGTGAGACATGCTGAAGTAAAACAATCTCATTGATCAAATATCATTTACTGCTCTCTGTCCCAGTTTTTTTTTAGCAGTCAAAACAAAGGTAAACCAAGTGTGACAGACACAGAAAAGAGCTAACTCTGGGCACTCAACATTGTCATCATCAGCTTAGCCAAACACCGTGAGAATAAATAGACTAAATTAACACGGCCATTTTACTCTTTTGTACCACTGTGCATACACCTAAAAGCGTCACCCACATGAAGGCAAACAATCCAGATAAGGGTGGCATAAACGTTAAAACTTTTGATCGACTGAAAATAATCGTGACATATTTTTTTCTTTCTTTGAGGACAGGTAATGGCCATAAATGAAATGCTACTTAAATTCCTGACTTTTCTTGGAATTTGGAATTAAAGAATTGTGTTGAACGCTTCACACTATCTGTCATTGAAGGCAGGCAATGTGACCCCCACAAACACAAAAATACTGACAGAGGGGCCATCTTGGCGCCATGAGAGACATCATATTTCAGTTTTTTGTCTGAAATTTAATTGAAGGGGCCTCAAGAGGCATTATAGATACACTGAAACTTTTTCAGGAAGACTGTTGATGTCCACGTTGATGTATTTAATGCTTTTCAGTGTCTATCATACAGAGTGAGCTACTGTATTCACAGATGGCGCCCGATGCACCATTGAGAGCCCAGATCAAGACTGAATAGAGTGACAATAAAGGGGAAGTAGGAGGTCCATTCAGGTTCTTTTCAAAGGCCTTTCAGAAAACGCACAACGGGTTGAGTTTGATAATGAATGATGTCAAAAAGGCCAAAGGTCATTCGCAGGGCCACAGAGTCGCGTGTCACAGCTGGGCCAAGGTCAAGATCACAAGACAAACTCTTTTTTTTTTTTTTCTGTAGCAGCAACCCTGTGCTGAAAATCTGCACAGTTAATAATTAGATGCAGTTCTACTATTTGATATGATAATCAACAATAAGATCTAGCAATTTTAAGTAAATGTTGTGAAATATATTGGCATAAAAACCCAGACAAATGCTGATCTCAGTTACAGTTACACTGACTTTCCAGTCAAGGATCCAGATGTTTTAGTGCAGCTGTGGTCAGCATCACTGGAGCTAGTTCATGGGAATTACTGACTTTCAACTGACCAAATACAGGTTGTTAAACATTAATCTATATAAAACAATAACAGATCTAAGTAGTTTAAATGCAGTCACAATAAAAAGGTTTAGAAGTAAGTATAATTTGGGCCTCAGGTATTTGGAGTCAAGCCATAGTGAAGAATTTAAGCCCACCTATTTATCATCACAGTTTCTTGTTTTCTTTGAAACTGCCTTTCAGAAATTTGATGCCTGCATGTAAGACCTTACACAGTGTAAAGCTAACCTATAAATTAAATAATAAAATGGTAAATTGAAGCCAGAGTTATTTCTACACATAAAATATAAAAGATACAGGAACAGAAAAAGAAATCTTAGCTCTTCCTCAAACAGGCAACAGGAGTTAAATTGTTCACTGGGAACACATTTCTTTTCTATCTTTGGTTTCTTTTGAAACATTTTAGTGCTCAAATAAATCTGAGGTTTTGATGTGTGAAAATGGGGGTGAAAGTGCCTGAACAATGCAACACTTACTGGAGTAGAAATCCCTCCTGAATCTTCTGTCAAAGTGGTAAAGGGTAGCAGGTTGAGAACTCATACTACTCTGGCTGGCTCAACGAGGCATGCTGTGCATTGTCAATGACCTTCAAAATACCTCAGACCCACATAAGACTATCAAGGAACTGGGGAACCTGCCCCACTCCCTCTGCTGATGTCTGTAAATGTATGACCTTTTAAAGAGCGTTTTCAATAGGTCTGTTTTCCCCTCAGGTTATGAAACTTGTTAGTTTTCAGTGCATGGACAGAACATAGCAAGATCATTTATTAAAGGGACTGTCTCCTCCGTGAGACAGCAGAGTGCTCATCAGGCACTCTTGAGCTGGGTGGACGTCTTTGTAACATTTAAGTAGGCTTACTACATCCTACTGCGTGTCACTGTTTCTTTTCAGACCTACAAAATGCAGCGTTTTTATATTCATATGGTGGATTTTAACAACAACACATGAGCACCAGCTCTTTGTGTTATTACGCTGTTTATAAGCTGCTAATTAAGATAAGATATACTTATCCCAAAAGGTGGGAGCTTTAATAAAATAACTTAAATAAAGTAGGATAGTAGGATAGAACATTTAAAGGAGCATAATAAAGTAAAAGTCTTAATAAATACAGTCATTCTGGTATGAGGCAGGAAAGATTTCCTGTATTTGTCCTTGTGGCAGCAGAGCTGAAACAGCTGTTAGTGAAGTGCTCCACTGTCCGTCCAGTAAGTGATGCAGAAGTGGCCCATGTTATCCATTTGTTATCAAAAGCTGACTCTGTGTGACCTCTGTGTCAGCTGATGGAGGAATCCAAACAGTGTGTTGATTAAAAAGAAAAAGAATTCAGACAGAATTCAATCAGCAACAGCAACGACTGGAGAAAATTCCACAGCTAGCAGGTCAATATTCAGGCCACAGAAACAGATTACAGGATTAAGGCCTTTTCACATAGGACACGGCATGTGCTGCGCTGCACTCTGAAACCCATTCTTGTCTATTGCTTGCACCGCGCAAAAACACTTTCCTGCTGCAAGCGCAAATGCACTGGCAAGGAGTACCTTCGTGTGACCAATAGAAACAAAGCCTACAGCTGTGCTAAATTAAACCACACAATGAACGAAAACATGGAAGAAAAGTTTATTCTGTGCGTATCTGAGTTCAGAGAACTTTATGACAGATGTTTATGTGCATACACGGACCTCGGGAAGAAAGCAGTGTTGTGAAAATATATTATCTATTATCAGAGATGGGAAGTAACGAAGTACAAATACTTCGTTACTGTACTTAAGTAGAATTTTCAAGTATCTGTACTTTACTTGAGTATTTATTTTTCTGACAACTTTTTACTTTTACTCCCTACATTTTAACACAAATATCTGTACTTTCTACTTACATTTTCAAAA
>VUQS01000788.1:18280-34435 GCA_015108495.1 Heterochromis multidens | reverse complement strand
CTGCAATGACCCGGTTACTGCGTTCACCAGATATCAACACGATTTCGATCCGCTCCTCACGTGTTAACCTCTTCGACATGTCAATGGCTGTGAACAAAGAGCAACTTGTAAATAACTCATGAAAGAATAAAGTTACGTTGAAACCAAGCACACCATTGTTTTTCTTGTGACATTACCAGTTTGATGTGTCACATGGCCCTCTTCCTATTGAAAAAACAAAAGTTGTATCCAAGATGGCCGACTTCTAAATGGCCACCATGGTCACCACCCATCTTGGGGAGTTTGCCCCCTCACATATACTAATGTGCCACAAACAGGACTTTAATATCACCAACCATTCCCATGTTATTACGGTGTATCCATATAAATGGCCCACCCTGTAGATCAATCTCTGTGTAGAATTATCCTCAAATACAGCAAGGTGACTTTGCTGCATGTAGTACAATAGAATGCATGCGTCTTGTAACACATGCATTCCCATGTCTCCGATACTCCATAAGAAGTACTGAGGATCAGAAGTATGTGGGGCTCTGCTTTTTCTTCTACATTAAATAATGCAGTAAATTGCATGTTTGCGAACACAAACACATTTTGTGGTCCATTTCAATAATCTCCTCCCCAAATATTGCACTATAAAAAAGGAAACTCCTACAAATACACAAAAAAAAAATAAAATAAATAACTGTCAGTTGCAAAATTAACACTGCGCCTCTTTAGTTAATCCTGAAAGTAGTTTTGGGAAAGATTCATGAGAAGGAGAGAGTTGTGTCACTGCAATAGCAACTAAACATGAATATATATAAACATAAATACCAACAACCTGCTTCAGGATTTGAGAGTCTTTCACACCTACACCTTTTCACACACTCAGTCAAAATTACCTAGTTATGTCATAAAAGTTCCCTTTTCCCCTTTGATGTACAGTACTTCCAATAACTCTACAAGGTCACTTTAATTCCCACTTCCCCTGTCTTACATTTCTCACACAAAATGACATCTCATGCATTATAGTGACAAACAGCCTTCAGGTTCAGATCATGTTGGTGAGATTCATACATTTGAATGAAGTGCAGCTAGGTTTGAGATCATGTTACGTGAAGTTGTGAGGTGATAACAGATTTGCACTTTTTAAAATGCAGCATTTTGAGAGAGGTATGTGATATTTAAATCTACAGCATCTGCTGTTTTAGGAGGAAAATGTCAAAGGTCACTTTTACTGCATCACATTTGTGCAGTATAAGAAGGCATAACCTGTAGTTCATCATCAGCTGCATGGTGATGTTTGACAAAAAATATTGCTTTATAAATAGTATTTCAAAATAGACGTTTGTTGTTTACACTGTGCCACATACACAGTTACACTATGACACAGTTTAGAGCAGGGCTGTGAGCTGGCAGCTCATGTAGACAGTTACTCATATGAAACTAAAAACCCTCAATGCCAGTAGATCAGGACTGATTAAGGTAAATAGTTTGCTCTACACTGACCCTGTGTCTCCCAGAGTTTTCCCAGAGTAAAAAAATAGTGCATATTATAAAATTCAAAATCACTTAATCATCTCCAGCCATTGGGTATGCTCATTGTACCTCGAGGGAATGCACTCCCTCTTTCTTTTTTAAAATCCCCCTCTTCCACGCTCTTTGCACTCTGTTCTCCAGCCTCCTTTCCTGTGCTTTACTTGGGATATTAATATAAAGTCAGTCTGTGTGTCCTTCACTTACTTCACAGAAGCAAAGCTTTTGACTGACAGTGCACTGCTGTAATTACTACAGCTACCACTGTTTTCACTACTTTTGCTAGATACCCCCTGCAGAGGCATGTTTAGGCATGGGAACCACATTGTGAGATCTATCTGGTTAGACGTTCAAAGACAAATGTTTGTTTCTGTGATTACAGTTCTTGTGGCAGTATGGTGCAGTTTGGAGAGGTAAAATTTTGAAACCGTGAATTAAGGCTTGTTTAATCATGTGGGAAATGGCTACAACTACTCTGTATCTTAATTTCAATGAGAATGCATTGCCCACTACACATAGACTGTATATAAAAGAGGGACACCACTATCATGACGTTCACCATCGGTGGCGGAGCCTCAATCTGAGCATTTTGTTTGTCACCATCTTGATGTTTTGAAACTGGATGTGATGAGTGAGGGGTGGAGAATCAGTGGGACACTACACCCTCACAGGGGAGTAATGTGTCAATCACAAGGTAGCCTAAAACATGGCCTGCTTTATCATCTAGTTTAAAAAGGTTTTTAATTTCTAAAATGAAATCATATGGTATTCAATAAATCTTGAAACTAGAGACCATAAACTCATCAGAAAAGCATTTACTGAGGTCATAGGTAGATTACCATAGCCTTCTATACAATTGAACTTTTGAAACCAGATGTGTTGGCCCCCTGCTGGACATTAGAAAGTATGTAGGTTTAAGGCACTTATCCATTGGTGTTACTTTTTAGACCTGACAACTATGCTGGTCTTCTATATACACTTATGCTTAGATTTTGAGCACACTGGCAATATTCAAGATAACAAGCTGTCATAATTAACACAAAAGGTCAGAATCAATAGACAGACTTGGCACACCAGCAGCAGTTTAAATATTATTGAACTGGACGAGAGCGGGCTTGGGGGACTGGTGGGCAGCACCAGTAACCCTGTGGTATCTGTGAGAGAGGAGAGGCAGGGTTATTCCAGGGCAAGGACTGAATGTAAATGTTGCCTTAGAGAGAGAGAGACTGGGGTTGCCTTACTTGAAAAGGTCCAGTTTTAAGTCCTTAATAAGGATAGTCTCAGGTTGGTGGGCAGGATTCCAGTGAAGCGCTATGCGTGATGGCGGAGAGTGAGCAGGCAGGTGTGGAAGGCTGGAGACGGGCACAGAACTCCTTGCTAACGCAGGTACATCTGGATAATGGGTAAGCATAGTTTCAGGGAGCAAGGAGCTGGAGAAGAGACGGAAACAGAGTCAAAAAATGCAGGTAACTAACAACACAGGTTTTCATGGGGAGGCTCATATCACCAAAGGAGGTGAAACGACCTGGTGGAGTTCTGCCATCTTTTCAGCCACTATGTACTCAGGAGCGAATTCAGCCACACCTGAGGACTGACTGAGGAAACAACTTCAGCCCACTATTCCACCTACACAGAAAAAGAAACTAAAGAAATGACATCAGGAGGAAAAAAGGAAAACAAAAACCCTTCAGCCCGCCCGCACCATGGCATAGGCTGAGGGGCATGATGATGCAACCCACTACTGCACCAGGATTTTTAATGTAAGTCACAACCTTAAACTGACGTAAATAAAAAAACAAAACAAAATCCCACTTCTCTTACAGCTCACTTCTATCTGTTCTAAGCCCCTCCCACTGGAGAAGAAGGGCCTTCAAAGGGTTAAAAGTCATTAGTGAGTCTGGGGTCTTGAGTCACAGACCACTTGAATTTATTGACACAAGCTTTAACTTCTGTCTGTAAATTAAACTCTCCTTAAATTAGTACTGTCCTTACCTTTAGAGAGAATCTGTATGACATTCTTCTACTTACAAAAACACAGTATATAAAAGAGTATATATTTAAAACAGCAAAAAAATGTACCATGCAACAAACACAGTCTATCCTGTTATATCTCTGGTACATCGGCATGTGAAAAATGATACACTTTTTAGAGAAGTGGTTATATGTGGTTAATACACGTGCATGCAATCACAAATGCAAAGACACAAACACGCCCTGTCTTTTCTGAGAAAATATCAGTCAGGAGCTATCACATCTTGTCAGTAGTGAGGAACATATGGAAACTCTGGAGCGCACAATAGGCTTCACAGCAGGGTGAGTAGTTCCAGGCTTCATGCTCTGTCTCTCTCTGCACACACATCCACAGCTCAGTCACTATAAAGAGCAAGAGAGGAGTGTGAAATAATTTTCTCTTTCTAGGCAAACCACAGTGACCTGCCAATCATTGCTTTGTCTTGTTGTTCATCTCAATATTTTTATGAGTCACAATTTATAAGGCATCTCTCCATGGAAACTTGTTCTCTCTGCCTCTTCCTCTCTTTCTAACCTCTCTATCTTAAAACATACATATGTTCTCAGGCGAGTGTGCAAATGATCTGAATGAAAAATCCTGAAAGGTAAAGTCAAACTGTTCTTCATTTTTTGTTACACACACACACACACATATTTCTACACACCCCACTCCTCTCTTTGGTCTCCGAGTTCAGTTCACTGCTGAGGAGTTTCGATGTAAACCAAAACGGGAATACAGGCCACATCTTGGCATGATATCACTCCATGGTTTGACTCACTGTGGCTCTGATAAGAGAACATGGTGCTTACACTATGCAAGACACTGCAGGTAAACACTGCATTCGGTGATCAAACCAGAGCTGTTCTTGTTGTGCTGGGAAACAGAATAGGAATGTACAGTGTGGTTTTTATGTTTGTCATTTGCAACGGTTAGGAAAAGAATGAAGTCTTTTTCCTAATCAAGAACTTCAACACATATGTGAAGAGAGTTGTAGGGTAGATTAGGCTTTAACTAGAAGCAGTTTGGGAAGATGACCCAGGGATTCAGTATCTTTACTTTTAGATATAATCTGCATGACATCTTTCTGTCCAAGCAGTCAGAAAGGCCTTAGTTTTACAAATTCAATATTGCAAGCTGCAGCAAATTGGTGGAAATACACTTACAGTATATACAGTCTAAGTGTATCTCAGAAATATTTTCACCTATTTCTTTTCCAGTATTTCATTAAAAATTGGTTTTCCACTGCAAGCCCTGAAGTGCATTCCATTGTAATGGCGTTTCTGGCTACTTGATTTACACACTGGATTTCAGTGCTTTGAATAGCAGCTTCTCTAGGAATATTACTGGGGAATTGTTGTCTGCTTTACTGCCCTTAACAAGTATTGAAATATTCACTTCATGTGAGCAAACTACTAAAGCAACAATAAAAACAGTATAGACAGATTTATCATAACTGTGTCATGTTATTATTGTTTCAGTATTGAACTAAAATGAGAATAAACTGACCTTGCTGCCAAGGGAATATTGCATCATACCATGGCTCATTTAGTTAACAAAACAGTGTTTTGAATGGCATGCACAAAGACACACAGGTGCTAAATATACACTGTCAACTATGTATATGTGTTTTACCATACTGACGTCTAAACAGCTTAAAAAAAAAAAGAAATGCATATATTTATGTGGCACAGTTGGAGTACTTGGAGTTGTTTTTCTCAATTCACATAGTCAAGGCTTTGCTTTTTAGGACACCACTACCAGCTACATGACAACTGTTTTCCATTAACCATTTGACACAGTAAGAAGTAGACTTTCATAAAGGCAAAATTTAGAATGGTTATTTTGTTTTTGACTGGTTAGCCAACGGTAGGCTAATCGATTCCTACAGTATTTCTGTGGTAAAATGAGCAAACTGAATAAAATCAATTATTTAAAAAAAATTATTTAAATTTTTGCTAAACTACTTGTTACCTCTCAAAAGGATCTGGAAGTGATGGAAGGTGGCAGCAGTAGCTATACTTAACTTGATGCTTATAGGACGTAAAAGAGGGTTTTACTCTGATGAAAACTGCTATTAATTCTGGCCCCTAAACTTGTAACTAGAGAGCATGTTGGCTCTTAAGGGTTGATTATATTTCCTTGTGGACATGGACAGCTGGAGACTCAATGGAAAAGTAATCATTCCTGTTATACTTCTGCACCGCCTGGTGCACGTGAAGTTGTTACATTGTAAGGTAAATTCTCTGCGGATGGGTCAGCACACTCAAGAAAAAACAGGCAGGCACGCAGACATCCGTACAGACCCTTGCACTCATTATCTGATGTCGAAATTTATGTCCCTCTGACCTAAGAGGACCCTAGCGAACTCGTGGATAAATTTAGTTAACTGATGAGTAAGACTCCTCTGACACTAATGAGGATACCGTCTCCTTTATCCATCCCATGTAACAAATGCACCATGAGACGGAACGCTCATGGTCAGAGAGACAGACTAGGACAGAGTGAGAGCAAGTCAGAGGTGGGCAGACAGTCTGCAAACCAGCCAGGCATGCAATTATCCATCTAGACTGCCAGACGGACAACATGCACTGTTGCTGCTCACCCTTCAGGTGAAAGAGGTTAGTGTTAGTGTGTGCCTCACAGAAGCTCTCCTTAGAGGGAGCATCTGGAGGACCTTGCTGCTGTCTGAGCAACAGACAATGTGGCGTTGTGACAAGCATCTATATTGTCTATCTAAAGATCTGTTCTTCACTTGGACCAGAAAAAAACCTTTTACGGAAATCTTTCTGCTGAAGATTCTCAGATTGGTTCTGCAACTGAAGGATTTCACATGTTTTAACCGAGGGGCTACTGGATACTGGAGTTGTTTCTTCTTAGCTGAGCAGTTAGAGAGCTGTGTGCATATGTGACCTTAAAATGCTTTTCTTCTCATAGCAACAAGCTGTGAAAGTGAAAAACCTGAAGCAATGAACTCTTAAAAGCTTTTCACATGTTCTAGCACCAGCAGGAGCAACACCTAGCAATCACTCAAGCAGATGTTAATAGCTTCAAGCTAAAAGGCAAGTGATTGGTGGAAGAAGCACTATTATTCTTTGCAAAACGGCTATCCTTCCAGGGTTTATAGTTTAAGTTTCGCCTCCTGACCCAAATGTTGTCTGTGTGTGTCTACTCAAAGGAAACACCTGCAAGGTGTCAATGAGCACCTCAGGGGGCACAGGAGGCCTTTGAAGTAGTGGAAACTCACACATAGCCACAGACAGAAACATAAACAAACCTCAACTCTATCCTAATCCCACCATTAGCCCCCAAATCAGTTTGCTTCATTGTGAGGACTGAGAAAAGCCATAAAAGTAGTCTTTGTATCATCCTACTGAGAACCTCTGGAGCTTAAGATTCCAAATATCTACAAACAGAATAAACAGAAACAAAAACTTTCCTATAAATCAGCTGAAACAGGTTTATACACATGGGATTTTAGTAGAAACACATTTGAACAAAGTGTTGACTATTGTACTGTCGCTGTTAGATTAAATAACATATTGTACAGTTTGACTTTGCTTTATGTGGCTGCAGAACATTAGTTACTTGTAATGGGCTATTTGTTGTATGTAACTTGACGAAAACCCTTTCACTTCACACCAAGTTCCTCTTTATCACCAGTCCCCTCTCATCTTCTCATATCCTCTCCTCTGGATCAGTGTGTCAGGGCCCCAGATTGTGCCAAGCAGTAAACAGTCTACTCAATTTGTCTTCAAAATGACCAAAACATACTTCAAAGCTTTAATGATAAATGATAAGAAACCAGTAAACACCTCACCTCCATTTGTCTAACTTCAATAACAGCACACTTCCACATGTATAAATCTAAACAAGAGCCAATAAATACTTTGGATTTGCCTTTTTGACCTAATAAGCTAGTGGCACTCCCAAAAAGAAGAAAAACAGACGATTCTTTCAGACACTGATATTTACAATGACCCCTGTCTCATGCAGAAATAATTCCTTGCCAAGCAGCAGATTAAACTATAAATTTAGTCTGAGGTGACATAAGTAGAGAGAGTTTCAAATAGTGTAATGTGAACACATTGCTGATACATGTTATCATTTTGCCATTAAGTTAGGTTCAATTTAGTCACTTCCTGTTTTATTTTGAAATCCTGTTGTTATACACTTGAGTTCGTTCTACTTCCTGCCTCATTTCTTTCCTGCCCCTTTTGTGTCCTATCAGTTAATCACTGACTTAAGTATATATTCCCCCTTTGAACTATTACTAAATAATCTTTCCAGTGTTGCTCTCATTTTTTTTCCTCTCATGTTTCCATTGACTTCTTTGTGTGTGACTTTTTGGACTGGTTAGCTCTAAAAGCTTCACACAGTATTTAAGCATCTTTGTTGCATTACATACTTTTCATTTCATGATGTGCTAAATGTTTTAAAAGAGCTAAAAGTGATAAAAGATACCATTAAATTATGTCAGAAGGTGATGTAAGAGAAGTGAATACTACAGAAATAAAATAGGTTCAAGAAAAGAACCCTGTTGAACACTGTGTGAAGGAGACTGATGATGGTTTGTTCAAGTGCTGTTCCAGATATGCCCACCAGGTGCTTCAGCCTCTGGATCAACACATGGTGATCAATAGTGTCAAAGGCTGAACTTAGATCAAGCATTACTAGAACTGAAGACTCTCCTGTATCCCTGCACATCAGCAAGTTATTTGAGTTTGAGGAGAAAAGATTCAGTATAATGGGCTCTATGGAAATCAGACTGAAACGTGTACAGAGGTATCTCAGAGTGGCTTATCATTTTAGGGGGAGCATTTGTTTGGTGCCTTGCTATGGACACTTTATCAGTTGCTCTTTTATTCACCACAGATTTTTCAGGCTTTCTGGAAGCCAGCTACATTCCAAGTAAATGTCTCTTCTACTAATCATTTGGCTACTGCTGCCCTGAAAGTTTTTCAGTAGTGCGTTGCCATCCTGTGATTCAGTCCTTAAAGGGAAGCCAGAAAAACAGCTGGAACCTGCAGACACTTTGTAAAAGATCAAGGTTTTCCATGAGCTCACCAGTCTTTCCAGGATATGTTTGAAGTAAAACTCTTCTGTCAACCCTCTAACATCACACCAGCTCACTTTTCCTTGCAACCATTCTCTTATTTCAAGGTTTAGGTTAGGAAAGTACAATTCAGTGTTTACTGAACCACTCACTGTAACTTTGATTATTGTGTTCTGTGTTAAATGAGTAATATTAAATATGAGAGTACCAACTTTAGAAGAGACTTGAGAAGCTTACCTCTAGTGTTGAAATTGGTTAATAATTTAAAGCGTTTCACAACTGCTGCAGTAAAAGTTTTTATTTACGCCCCGATGGAAACGCAGCTTTTGACTGTCCCTGTTTAACACAGCTTCAGCTAAGTGTGCTAAAGGACATGTCACATTTTATTGGTTTGACCAGAGAGGAGATTGGAGTTGTGCAGTGTTTGTATGCTTTCATTTACATCATTTCAGCTGGCTTGAGAGAGGATGGATGTGTACATTTACAGAATCCTCGAGAGGTCCAAATGGCCGTATGTAAGCTTGGTGATATACATTAACTCACTTGTGCTTCTGCGTGTGTGTTTGCATCTGAACATGGTCATGTGTAAGTGTGTAATTTAGAACCTGGGTAGCCTCAGCCAGAGAGGCCCCAATGAAAAGCATGGGTGGGCAACAACAGACTAATTCCTCACCTCCTTGGTGACAATGTATGAAAAGTTACGACTGCTTACTGGGGACTTATGCTTCAGTGGGAAATCTATGCTGTAGCTATGTCATAACCACAAACCCCTGGAGGGACATGGCTGAAACTATTGAAACTGACGTGAGGGAACGTACAAAGAAGTGGAAAAACTTGAGGGACAAATATGTTTGCCCTCGATAAAAACTGACCGCAATAAAGAGTGGGGACCCAGGAGGGAAAAACGTCCCAGCATTTTATTTGTTTGTATAAGCTGGCACCGCATATAAAACACTGGGACACGACTACAAGGTAATTAACACGTTATGCACCAGCACAAGCATAAATGCTTTTAACAACATCGGCTACCTACGTAGGTTATGTTGTAGGCTCTACAAAGATCTAAAATCTAAACCAGGCCTTAGTCAACAGAGACAATCTAGACCACTCTCTTTACCACTAAAATACTGTAACATGGTGTTTCTTATCCTGCAGGATCTGTTGACAGTCTTTAAAATGGTGAACCACCAAATCCTTGAGTCCATAATACAAGAACTGCACATCTTCAGTACAGTACTACTTTGATTTGTGTCCTACGTAATTATCTCAGCTGATTTTCATTGAACTCCTAATGATCCCAGCCAGACAGCACTCATCACTGCACATTGGTAAGACAGAGGTGAAGAGGGCAAGCACATTCAAATTCTTTGATGTTCAAAAACACAACATGTATCAAGACAAATCTCCCTCAAACCGTTTTACATGCTTATGTTGACAATTTTTTCAGCCTTTATTTTGATTAATTTGTTGACAACTACTGCAGAATGAATATCTATCTTCTATCTTGTTGACTTTTGATCCAGCTGTTCTGTAGGGAAACAGCCTTACTATCACAGCAGAATATCCACTATGACCAAAGTCATCAGGAAGGCCAATAAGGTCATTAAGGACAATAGCTATCCCTACAAAGCCTATTCACACTCCTATGAGGAAGAACCCACAAGAGTGTGAAACCAAAAAGAGCCCAACACTGCAGACACACCTTGCCCTCTGGTTGTGACAGGTGCTAAGATTCACTCCATCTTGCTTACTGCTTTAATTCACACATCGGGCTTGATTTTTATATTGCGTTTTAGTGTCTTCTCTGATGTTGCTGTGTGGATTTGCAGAGTAGGAATTTCAGTGCATCGTGTAACACACCGTTGTCTATGTATGACACCAAACCCTTGTATCTTTAATCTTTTCCATCTTCAAAAATAACTTGAAATCTTACCGCTTATGAGACTTACTTTCTACTTTGTACCTCTTCTGATGTCTCTTTGGACAAAGGCTTCTTCCAAATGAAGCAATGAGACATCTATAAAGGCCCAACTGTTCTAAAAGAATAACACTGTTTTTTGAAGTGAAATCATGATGGTGCTGCGCCTTTGATGTGTTAAAATCTGACAGACTACCTCTCTAAGGTACTGTATAAAAAAGGGAAAATGACTGTTTTCCATCCACCATGATGGTGATTTTAAAATAGCACTCCTTCCCTTTAAGGCTTTAAATCAAAGACTTTACCAAATTGACCCATCAGTCTTTCTGAGCCAAAAACCAAATGTTTTGTGTTTATGCTGCACAAAATGAAACACAGAAATAATGTAACGTCACTATCCACATAAAAAAAGAGTGAGCCCTTGAAACTAGCACTTTAACATTCACACATACTGTACATGTGTGCAGATGCTCAAAGCAACGCTCACCACACAAAAACAGTGAGCTGGAGTGCTCCTATGTAATGCTGTAATCAGTGTGGGGAATTTGACACAAGGTTATGTAAATACCCAAAAACTGTAGCAGACAGTAAAGCCCAACAGCAAGTGAGGAGGTGAGTTACTTCTACTGACCAAACTAGGCTTCAACAGAGCCTAGAGAGTATTTATGTTGTTCCAGTCTGTTTAGTCATCTTTTGCTACTATGGAAACTTTAAGTGAAGCATTATTTAGCCATGTGTAGTAGCTGCACTTCAGTAATGTGAAAATGTAGGGTGACTGTGGAAGTAACTGTAGACTCAATCTGAACTCCTTCATTAGGTGTCATTGCATGCAGTTGTATGATGGGAAGAAAGACATAGATGGCCAGAGCTTTACTTGTTTTCCTTATCTCCATTGAAGGAGTAATTTTTTTTTTTTTTACTTCAATCCAGTTTTATTTATATAGTGCCAAATCACAACAACAGGAGCCTCAAGGCGTGTAGACCGTAGGAAGGAAAAGGAGTAGACTCTACAATACGAGGCCACCTTTATCTTTTTTACCCTGCCACATCTCAGTACCTCAGGGGAGGAGATTCCTTCCAGAAAGATTACACACAGGCAGCATGAAGGTTACATTGAAAATACAACATTGAACAGGTAATAAAAGAGTAGAAACTCAAAAGCTCTGTGTGAAATATAAAGTTAATTTCAATAGTTGGCACCACACCTTGCCTTCTCTTTTACTCAATCTGTCTTAGACAGACACACACACACACACACACACACACACACTGTGCCACACGCCTCACACACCTACAGCACTTGACATATGTTACGTTAACCAGACGTCAGCCTTGGTCAGACGGTGTCAGAGAGCAGAAAGAAAATAGGTGAGCTCATCTGGGAAAATCATAACAGAAAAAACATTAAGGACTCTGCTCATGAGGAAAAAAAAAACTTTTTGTAACACTTTAGTGAAGATTAAAATGACACAGCCAAATCTCGTCTGAAAAAAACTAAAAGATTAGGTCTTTTACACCCATTATTAAGAATCATATAGCATTAAGCAACACCCGTAGCTCAGGGATTTGAAGAGGTCCTCCTTCTCAGAAGTGATGTGTTCCTGGGTTTTTCTAGGACACAGAAATATATCTATGGCAACAATGTGTGTTTGTTATGGAAGTGCTGTTATGGAAGTAAGGAAAACACTGAACATGAAGTAAAACACTGGGAGACAGAAAAATGGATTTTAAAACAAAGAAAGTGGCAGGGTGGGAGATGTTAGTGTCAAACTGTGCTTCACATACCTACAGCAAGGTGCTGCTGAAATGAGCTGAGCTGAGTTCAAGTTGCTAACCTGCAGTGACTACAGTAGGTGATACTGCCACATGACCTAACACACCTGTACAAGTCAGACTGGAAGTGTGATATTTTCACATATTTTTTAATTATTAACTTGTAGAAGGTTGACAAAAAGCATAAAAAATACAAAGCTTAATGTGCATTGTGCCACTGTGAGTGTAGTCCAATAATAACTAAACACTTACTGACTAATAATAGCAATAGTTTAGTGATGCAAAGAAATGTAGACATGTATAATTGCTCTACAAGCGTACTAGCAGAACACAGAAGCATGATGTTCATGCAGTCTTTTCATTATTAATTAGCATTAACGGCACAATTCCCTGAATTGAAAGACTTGACCCAAAAGGTGTAACTGATGCAGTGCTCTGTTATTTAAGTCTCTCTTTTGGACCGTTCTTCTGTTGGCAGATTAATAACAAGTACTTGAAGAATGGTTATTTCCAACTGTTGCAAAATATTAGCCTATCTGGGGATGATAGTATCCAGCATCCAGCTGTAGCCTCTGAGGGATGTTTATGCATCACTCCCAAATTTCTATGTATCTACCATACATTTCTGTTAAGAATGATCAAAAACCACTGAATTTGGTCAAGCTTATCTGACTGACAGGATGTTGAGACTTTCTACTAACTAATGAAATCTGATTTCCTCTCAAAAGGTCCTACATAAGTGTGCTGTTGCTAACTGACTGCTGTGGTCCACTAAATATTTTTGGGAATGAAGAGCACAGAGCCTAGCCTGCATTGCAGAATCAGATGGGTGTAAGATCTAAAACAACAGTGTAGGTGTTACGTAGTGCTCTGCCTTTAACAGACGTGCTAGTTCAACTCTGTTTCCTCAGCTAAAAAGCATAACAACGTAGCGTGTTTCATTCTCCACTCTCCAAACTACACTTTTGTGTGACTGACTTCAGGGAAGTCACACTACAGAGAAGAAGGGTGGGAATGTTATTGATCGTTGCCATGGAAATAAATGAGTATGTGTTTACTGTATTTTGGAGAGGTTCTGACGTGGGTGTATGTGCAGTAATCTCTATGTATCTGTACACTTTTACTGCTGTGTACTTGATATGCTTTCAGTGAACTTGTGAACTTTTAGGCTTTGAGTTGTGTGTGTGTGTACTTTAAGATGTTTCAAGTTTATTTGTGTGCACATAGAGATCCTGCAGAGGTCCAGATGTGAGGATTTTGCATGTTCCTAACTCCCACCATAAATAATAATTACAATAAAAACTAATGAACAAATAGCGGAAAAAAGGGAAAGAGTCTAACATACCGAACAGAGAGAAAAGCAGATGAGTGTAGATTGAGTAAACATTGGGAAAAAAGAAATTAAGAACATAAGTGGAGGAGAAATCTGCCTGTGAATGCAGAGCAGAATTGTCAACATCAGTGTCACCAGTGTACATTACCAGAGGTGGGAATTAATGAAGTACAAATACTATAGTACTGTACTTAAGTACAATTTTCAGGAACTTTACTTAAGTATTTATTTTATGATAACTTTTTACTTTTACTGTACATTTTAACACAAATATCTCTACTTTCTACTCCTTACATTTTCATAACATGCTCATTACTTTAAGTTAGTTTCATGCATTTGAGGTGAATCATTTCCCATCCCTGCACCTTCTGGACATCAAACCGATTTGAACCTAAATGGAAGGAACAATCACACATAAAAGACAATCCTATTGGTGTATTCATCACCAGTGCTTATTGCACACAACGAGATGAAAAAAGGCAAAAACACATCATCTATGCATCCTTTATAGCACTATACTGAACGCGTACAATGGGATAAAGGGTAAAGTGGGCCAGAATGATCCAGAATGGCGTTTTTGGTGCAGATGTCTATAAGCTGTGGTTGTGGTACTTCAGCATCTAGCTAGCACCACAGAAGAGGAGTGAGCATAAAGGAAGTCAAGTTTTTTTTTTTCTTTTATCAGCATATCAGCAGTATGTCAGCAAACAAACAAACTGTTTGTGTGGAGTTTGTCACACAGTGTGTCTGTTAGCTGAAGGTAGAGCTGCTGCATTTCCCAGGGAGAGAAAAGAGTGTGAGATAAGTTCACTCAGAGCGAAATATGTAAGAAAGACAGGACAGGAGAGGAAGAAGAGAGATTATTTTTAAAGGCAAGGACTGGAAATTTAAAGCTTCCATGTAATGTCTTTTTAAAACTTTTTTGAACAGATGTTAGATCTGTACATGATATGAAGTTCTGGTTTTTTCATATGGTGAAATGTCCTGCAAAACAAATTAAAGTATACTAACTTTGCCTAAAAATACTTGCTTAGTGGAGACTAAGTAATGCATTATGTTGGACTGGTGCAGAGTGGTTGTGGTGTTCATGGACAATGTTAGCTTACATCAAGGGTAGCAGACTTCAATTTAAATTTAAGTTGATGATGCTGATTAGATTCACTCACTGAATTCCAGCTTTATGCTAGCTTTATATGACCTAGGGGTTGGAAATCAGCCATGATAGCTTTGGCCCCAGTCACACTAGACTAACCAACCTCTGTGCAACTGGTTGGCAACTGATTGCATTTATTTTTTTCTTCTTCTTGGTTTGTTTTTGTTGCTTGAGACTGATTGCAAGTAGTTGCTAACCAATTGGTCACCCAGAGCCTGAGCGGTTTGGTTGCAAGGTGATTGCAGATGTCGCCTTGTGATGGTGCCGCCTGACTACAAACTACCTCAGTTTGACTCAGACTGACTGCAATTAGTCTCAGACAGATTGTTAACACAATGAGCAAATTATCTGATCCATCATTTATTTCTCCAAGTGAGTAATATAATGAATTACAAAAACCTGAGTTACTAAAGTTTGTGGCAGGCAGTTTATTCTAAATTGCCCTAAATGTAGCACAGCATGTGTTATTTTGCGTCCAATATGTGTGTGTAGGAGTGTTTATTTATTTGGAATGAGAGGGGTCGATGTTACCAGAATGAATGCTTCATTGGCATGGCTGGTTAACTCAAAGCTGTTAACGCAGTGTTTAAAACAGAGCCCCACATATTCCTGCTTTGCAGTAATACTTATCGAAACAGAGCAAAACTGACCGTAACTTAACAGAGCGTCAGACAGAGGGAGGAGGAGAACCCCGATGCAAAACGCATACTAGGATACATCTTATTTTCCTTTTTAAAGTGAGCAGAATGGCTTCCAGTGTTTTAGTTTTCAGTGTACACAAAGATCGGTACACAATGAAAACATCTCTGCATGTCTTCTCTCAGTCGTTCACACACACAGAGCAACATTTATGTTTCTTTCTTTCTTTTACTTCTTTCAATAGGTGCCATTGCATAACATATGTCTCTCAAAATGCAGCTATTAATGGGTCTGGGTTAGTGTATTAGAATAATGTCTGAATGTTATAATATGTTATGATTAGGGTTAGTTAAATTAATATGTGCAATATTCCTAATCTCACACTTTCCTTGTCATATACTTGCAATTAAACGCAAAAAGAAAAAAAGGTTCAACATGCCAGAATTAAATCCCCCATCCACTTAGTGCTATTTGGTGAGCTGTGCCATTTAACATCAATATTTAATATGAAATAATGTCAAAATTAAACGGCACAAAATTCAGTTCAAATAAATAATCATCAATTATAGTTACATTCATTAGATTCCTAACAAAACAGTCTGCTTTGATGAGAGATTTTTTTGTCGTCATCCCCCTTTTGTTTCTTTTTTTTTTTTTTTTACCAACGTCAGTAAATCTTCGTACATGGAAGGAGGCATCTTGTTCCATTTACTGAGATCAACAGCAAACATTTGGAGTCTGAGAGTTAATAAATATGTAA
>VUQS01000788.1:0-18260 GCA_015108495.1 Heterochromis multidens | reverse complement strand
ATTTTTTATTTAATAAAAATTTTTTTTTTTTTTATCCCTCTTTTTTTTTTTTTTTTTTTTTTTTTACCAACGTCAGTAAATCTTCGTACATGGAAGGAGGCATCTTGTTCCATTTACTGAAATCAACAGCAGACTTTTGGAGTCTGACAGTTAATAAATATGTGAAAATGACTGCAGTGTGTTTTACAGCATCACAGACCACAAGTTCTAACTGTGAATGATGCAATGAATGATGGTCAGGAGTGTGGCTGCTCCTCTCTATCGGCCCATCACAGCAGCTGCACCATCAGCTGCAAAGCCAGCAAATCGTGTGTATAACATTTCTTCAGAGACAGCGTCATAGAAAGGTTTTCTATAATGTGAGACGGCAGCCCCAGTGCATAGCTCTGATTTAGTTTCACACATTGCAGAAAGCCTTAGAGTGATGTGTGCATTTATGCATGTCACACAGTAACAGTATCTTCATTAACATATAGAAGGCTTGTGATCTGACAGTAAATAATGTTTTGTATTCTTCTACACATGATACATGTTAGCTGTAACACTCAGATTTTAGGTTTATATGGAGGAACAGTTTGTAATAAAGCAACTATAAATTCTGCTCTCCACCCGAGTCTCAGTTCACAGACCTATACACAGTCCCCAGCAATTTCTATCAGAAAAGTTCACCCTTACATCATAAGCATATTGATTCTTCTTTAGCCTCTCATTGTTTTCAGAGAGAAATACATGCATAAAACTTGTGGTTTCACTGTATTATTTTGTTAGTGATTAGTCCAGACTGTGGCTGAGAGAGTTGTGCCTGATATGTGGATTCTGTGCGGTCTGCCCCTGGCGCCATAAAGCACTACAGGTCTGATGCAGACGGTAACAGATTTGTAACAGTGGACAACAGATTTGAGATTTATCACAGTTAATCACAGTATTATCGCAAGCAGAGTGCATGTAAGTGCCAACTTGACCCTTGATAGCAGACTGTCTCTGTCTTATTGTCATTTTATCCCCATTTTATCACTATTTTGATGCACTTATGTCGCTTCAAAGACAGAAACTGAGTGGAAGTGGTCTCTGACTTGGTCCCCTCCTTTGAAGAACACAACCAAGCTTAGGCTTTCCCCACCTGCCGAATCGCACTTTAATCCCTGACTATAGTCATTTTCCCATTTAGGTGAGGAGGCAACCCATCTACAATGCAGGCAGCAGCAAATAGAGATTTTTTTTTTTTAATTCCCTTTGTTTTTCTCTGCTTATGTTCTGCACAACAGATGTCCAAACTAAGTATAGGTTTAGTTTTCTTTGCACAAAAATAGCTGGTAGAGCTAATTTTTACTTTTATACTTTGAGTAAGTTTCAGAGCCTGTACTTTTTCACTTTTACTTGAGCAAAGAAGTTGAATGAGTACTTCAGCTTTTAGTAGAGAGTTTTTTTTTTTACATTTTTTATCTGTACTTCTACTTAAGTGAAGAATGTCTGTACCTTTACTACTTGTGGTGATCACTAGTGGTTTATATACATGAACCTCAGACTATGTGCCCATAGTAAACATGGGTTCTTAAATAATCATTGTAGGCACAAGAAATTGTGATTTCAGCTTAGTAATATTGAAACATGAATTTAAGTTTTCTTGTTATTGCCAGTTTTACCTTGTAACATTCATCCAGGCCTGTATCAGTTGCCCTGCTCCTGTTTGCGACACTTTAATCATCTTTTAACACAGCAACCTCATTCCAGGTGTCCCTCAAACCACTTCTACCTAAACAAACAGTTTATACTATTAGTTTAGGATTAAATATTGAGAATATGAATCTCATTGCAGAAACATCATGTGACTTTCCCCATACCTTCAGTCCCTGCTGTACTCAACAGCTCTGTATTTTGTTATTATTTTAATTCACGATAATTATTTTTTAAATTATTTGTTTATTGTATTTCAGTTGCTTTTTAATACCTCATCCTTTTCCTTGCCTCTTCTTTAACAAACGTCTCCCCCTCGCCTTTCCTGTATTAGACGCTACATGAGAAAACAGTCTTGATGTATCTGTCACTGTGTCTTAGCCTCTCAGCCTCTCAGTCTGTAACATTATCATTGTCTGCAAGTCCATAAGAGCTTCTGGAAATGGTGTGGTTATATTTGTATTTGGAAGTGCAGGAATGTTTACATGCTGACATCTCTGACATGAGAACTTATGAATGAATATGTATGATTTCCTCCATTCACATGATAAATATTTATGTTTGTCATGTTTCGGTGTCTTAGTTGACATAAGAGATACTGACTTAAAAAAATGACCAAAGAAAGAAAAATAAATGGAACTGCATGCCAACAGTCTCTCCTATTTATATGACTGTAATTAGAGCCAGGGGAATATAGTCATATATATTACATATGCAACATCTGGCCATTGTTCTTTGGTATATTGTTCTGTCTGGTATTAATTCTCACCGAGCTTTCCTTCACTCATCGGCTAATACATACATTCAACACTGACCCTATTTTCTAATATAAAGTGGACTCAAATGGCAGGCTGGTGTTGATATCAATTTTCTTTCTTTTTTTTAATGCTGTTTGGAGCAGTGACTCAATATTCTAAAGTTGGGAGAGTGACTGGTACAAAGTGAACTAACTTTATTTTAATCAATGAAAGCACACATAACCCCAAACTACCTGTTGCTTTGGTCAATAAAAAATGCTGGTGTATATTGATATGATGGCTTTGTGTTTATACAGGAGCTGTTGATAGACTGTACCCTTCCCCACTTAAACTTAAACTCACCAGACATTTTATTAGGTACACCTTGCTTGTACTGGGTTGGACCCCCTTTTGCCTTCATAATTGCTTTAATTCTTTGCTGCATAGATTCAAAAAATTGTTGGAAACATTCCTCAGAGATTTTGGACCATATTGATGTGATAGCATCACACAGTTGTTGCAGATTTGTCAGCTGCACATCCATGATGCTAGTCTCCCATTCCACCACATCCAAAAAGTGCTCTATTGGATTGAAATCTGGTAGAAGTACAGTGAACTCATTGTCATGTTAAAAAAACAGTTTGAGATGAGCTGAACTTTGTCACATGGTATGTTGTCATCCTCAAAGCATCAGAAGGTGGGTACACTGTGGGCATAAATACTGTGGGCAACAATACTCAGGTAGGCTGTGGCATTTAAACAATGCTCAAGTGGTACAAAGGGGCTCAAAATGTGCCAAGAAAATATCCCCCACACTATTACACCACCAGCACTCTAAACCATTGATACAAGGCAGGATGGATCCATGCTTTCATGTTGTTTATGCTAAATTCTGACCCTACCATTCAAATGTCGCAGCAGAAACCAAGACTCATCAGACCAAACATTTTTCCAGTCTTCTTTTGTCCAATTTTGATGAGCCTATGTGAATTATAGCCCCATTTCCTTGCTCTTAGCCAACAGAAGTGGCACCCAGTGTGGCCTTCTGCTATAGCCCATCTGTGTCAAGGGTCAACATGTTGTTCATTCAGAGATGCTCTTCTGCATATCTTGGTTATAACAGGTGTGTATTTGAGTTACTGTTGCCTTCCAATCAGTTCAAAATAGTATGGCCATTCTCCTCTGACCTCTGACATTAGAGCGTCTCTTTGGGGATATTTGGATGAATGCAAAAAAGAAAAGAAAAAAGAAAAAAACATTTCACCCTGGAAACAACAAAAACAACATTTTGTTATAACTATATTAAATTACTTCAGATTTGGTATTTTAATGAATCTGGTCCTTATGTTTTTGATTGAAAACATCAAAGATATCCTGGGTTCTAAAACATAACAGTGAGCAAATATCTTTTATTCTTGCATTTTTTTAATACTATTTTAAAGTTAGCATCTTATTTGTTGAAACAGGACATTAATTCTGAGTTATTTTCCCCTCATTTTCAGTATAACTAGATTTTTTTAATTCTAATGTTAAAAAAAAAAAGCTCTTTTCTACTGGGGGCACTTTTTCAGATTATATGTAGTATAAAGGAATGAACCATGAAATACATATGTGAAAAGCACATGGAGCACATTTTCATTTTTCCTTTTGTATTACATGTCTGAACTTCACATGTCATTCAAAAAAAAAAAAAAGACACATGGTTCAGGCTATTTCCTTTAAATTGTTGATGTGGCACTTCAGTGAGCTTGAATTGCATTATACTGTTTTCCTTTCCTTTCAGCCTGAGGGATTTCATATTGTCTTTCTTTGCCCCTAAATTCATTCATTGTGCTTACATTATATTCTTTACAATTCCTCTTTGCACAGGATCATTGATGTGGATACTTACATTTGCCTAGGAAGATTCTATAAAGATGGTGGTCAGAAATTATATGGAGTCATATGAAAATGACTCCTTTCCTTTAGTCATTATTTACCTCAGAATAAAATCGGCAAGTTCAGAAGTGAAATTTAAAGAAGTCTCTAAACAGTTCAGGAAAACCAAGCAAAATTAAATCCTGCAAAATAGTTATCAAAAGCAAACTTGTGAGCTTTTTGGCACTGAACCTCCTAAAGAAAGTATTTTTCTACAGCAAATAGGTCATTGTCGTGGACCCTAACCTACATTTCTGTTAAGAATTATCAAACACCACTGAATTTAGTCATGCTTATCTAACCGACAGGATGTTGAGACTTTTTACTAACTAATGAAATCTGATTTCCTCTCAAAAGGTCCTTCTTAGGTGCACTGTTGCCCACTGACTGCTGCAGTCCTCCACATGTTTCTCATGCACTGATTTTCACGCAGTGGGTTTGACTGAGAGGATTGTTTAGAATCTAAACCAAATATATGTTCTGAGGCTCTCTGCATTATCAGATGGATGAGACTCTGGGTGTCCTGCCAGCTTGGTGTCCTGGGGCATGTACCAGGCACAGGGATTATCCAGAGTTCACGTTTGGCCCCTTTTCATATCATGCCCCACATAATAAACTCTGTGAGAACAAACTGGCTTTAACATCTGAGATGAGGACATACAGCAGTAATTGCAGAATATAGTTCAAGGATGTATCCCAACCAAGCTTTAACCTCCAGAGCCAAAATTAGAAGCACCTCAAATTGTGTTTCTTGCAGTGCCCACTTGAAGATGACTCCAATAGCAAATGAGTCTCTATGAACAGTTTCCCCCTTCAGAGCATCTATATTGTGGGTTGGTAGGTGATTTTCTTTTTTTTATTTTTATAACACTTCCATCTGGAATATGGTAACTTTATGGATAATGTGTTTTCTTTTTATCAAGCTGGCTAGGATTAAGTGATAACTTAGAACTCAGCCCTCTCCTCCTAATAGGTGCCTTCTTGGATCCTAAATAAATACATAAATAAACAAACAAACAGATAAATAAATAAAACCCGACATGAAACAATTAAAACACGATTAAAATGTGGAGTCCAAAACCAGTGGGTGGCCATGTACTTTATACTATCTATGCCACAGACTCCCATTGTACACTGCCTCCATGGGCCATCCCCAGCATTAAATTCCACTGTATTCACAAGAGGTTGTCACAGCAGGTAGCATGCATTTTTGATTTGGCAGATTTTTACAGCAGTTGCCCTCCTGATGCAACCCACAAGGGATTTGTGTCTCCTTCTGGGTATCTTTCGGTTGTTAGACAAATAATCCATTACACTATGGAGCCACTGCCTTTTATAAACTATATCTCATTTGTTTCAGTTTTTTAAGGCTTAAACCAAGCTAGCTAACATTAGCTGATAATGCCCACGTCGACACTATCAACCAAATAATCACTTTCAGTTTAGAAAGATGGCAACATCCGAAACTGTAAAGTGGACACTTTAAAGTGGTAGTATACAAACTAATGGCTAACACTGTTGTGGTATACAGTCCACGATCTTAATTTCACATGAGATAAAGTGCTGTGGAAGCAGCAATTCAAATGGCACCAAAAACTGGTTGAAATGGAAAAAAAACTGCTGGATGAAACATGTAGGTCACATTCACTTAACCTGTAGTAAATGTTTTTCTTAACAAGTTTTTCTTTACTAAAACCCTCAACATGCATACCAGATCTGATGTATTGTGGGGGATAAAGCAATGTGTAGCATATTGACCTTCATTATTCAAGGGTCATTTGCTTCTTGTCGTTATCAACATGATTAATAATTTTCACCTCCACTGTTTGCTGAATCAGGCTGTGGTCTGCAACATAAGTAAAACGTGTAATTTGATTTGTTGATGCAACTTTTTTCTGTGAAATCTACCCAAATCCCTGTTTACGTACTGTATATCTATCACAAAATCAGCGCCCTTACTCTACAACTATTTCTGCTGAAATATGTCCAACCTTAAAGCCTATTACATTTCTCCCCATGAATTAACATATACAAATCAAAATACGATAGGCATGTTGAAAGAATATTTGTAAAAAAAAGAAACGTTAACAAGTCAGGTGTCTTTGATTAGATTTGAATGATTATATGTAAATGTTGCTATTCACTACTCACTCACATTAAAACTGAAACTTCAAATGTGTAAAATCTGAAACTGTTGGAACTTTAATGTCTTTCCAAAGGACTTTAGGGTGTCCTGTATATATAACCAAACCAGTGCTGTTTTCTAAAAAAAAGAAACCTGCCAGCTGCAGTCTGTGAAACAAGCAGATGTATTTTCTGAAGTTTAATCTATTAAGAAATATCAAAGGCTCTGATGGACTGATATGTTAATAATGACAAAGCAATTGCCATTAAGATTTGCCTCTGGGTATGATATTGTGATAATATGGCAGCATCAAAGCCAAAAACAACACAAGATATTTTTTCCTCACTGTGCAACAATGGTCACTTCCTGTACTGCTGCAAAAAAGATCCCCTTGGGAGGTTTGACTGTGTTACTCTACAGAAAACAGGGGAATATATCAAATTGACTGGTAATTTCACATTCTCCTATTTGTGTTGTTCCTATTTACATATTTATCTATATCTAGCTATGGCCTGTAGTTTGATTGAATGGATTTCCACATCTGTGTTTTGCTGTGTGAGGTTTACCAAACAGCGTCAGTCTGTGGTTTGCGGAGACTTTGTTTCCGGAAACCACAGGCCAACGCTATTTTAGTAAACTCTTGATTCATGCAGAGGATTTACGTTCCCTCAGCTTCAATCCACAAATCCCTGTGAGCGGCACCGATACACTTAGATGATCAGTCTTTTTGTATTTAACAGACACCTTACTGAAAGCATGCACATGGCTAAAAAGACGGCTGATGAGTTAGATGGTTGTCATGGCTTAGTGAACGAATTCCTTAAAGGAAAGGAATATGTGAGAGAAAAATCATCACTTTATCTAAACTGAATGGAAAGCCTATTGACTAAGCTTATTGTAACACAAACATGGTCAAAAGCAAAGAGTTTGGGCTCATGAATTACTATCATTATTGATGCTAAATACTCAAGCTCAGAGTGTTGTGCAATATTCTGTGTCTAAAACAAAGAGGAGTGCCAAAAAACTGTTTGCAGTATGGATGGCTGTGGCTTACAGTGCACTAAACCATTCAAGACATGAAAATCTTTTACAAGTGGCTTACATTTACATTACTGTATATGTTCAGTATGTATTAAATTATACAGATCCTCCACACTGCCACCAACATTACACCACATTAGGCAGCAAGTCAAACTTCAAGGCTACTTTTGTAGAAAAACTTGGGATATCAAATAATAATGTTACTCCAGAGAGCAATGAAACTGATGTACTGTCTCCCCATTGTTACTGTAGCTTCAGCAACAATGACACAACTGTGCAACCAGTCTACACATAATGTGATCAGAAGGTTCTGTGAATCCACCCTTAAAAAGCTTGTTTGATGTTTCCTAATGCACATCTGGGCTGCAATATGCACTGGGTCTCCTCCACTGCATCAAAATGTCAACCCTTGATAAGGGTTGGGTGGATTTAACATTTTGCTTCCTCGCAAAGTTTGAGGACTATGGTTAAATCTCACATATGCTGAGGTGCACAAGGGGGAAAACCTTGAAGGGGAGATCAGCCAGATTAAAATCAGGTTAGGTCTTTGGTTTTTGTGGGTGAAATTGTGAAATATAATTGCAAAATATATGATGTAAAAAAATAATCAGATAAAGATGATCAAATATTCTCCACCTATAGTCCTATTAAACTGTACACATACAAAAACACAAACAAAGTGATCCCAGGATTGAGTTTGAATAATAACATAAGGAAAGAGAAGTTACAGATGGACATCAGCAGAGAGAAAAGAAGTTTTCTTTCCAATCAGTCCCCCGAAGATCAGATTGCTCAATCGTTTGGGCAAGCCCTTAATCCCCCCAAAGACTCAAACAAAAGTACCTCACACAGACTCACACACACACAGAAACCCACACTCACACTGATATAGTCTCCCAGGGTTCCTTTGTATCTGCTTTGTGGGTGTTCTGGTCACCCTGACTCATTAGGTGTCACAGCCACCCGGGGCTGATGACGACGGCTGACGTGTGCTCTTGTGTGTGAGAGTCTGTGGGAAGATACCCAAAGATTATCATGTGATGCCAAACAAGGGCGAATTCAGTCAGTATGTTTCCTTGCTGTTGAGATAGCTTTAAGAATAGGAAAAAAGTACCCTTTGCAGGCTTATCATGTTAGTATTTTGATTATTGTTTGGATTATTTTGATTTGTAGTGAAAAGTCCACAGGGGCATATAACACACACACAAAAAAAAGAAGATATTGAAGGAGAGATACGTTTGTCAAAGGTGAACTTATCTCTGCATCCCAGATATTGTGGCTTTTGTAAAATAATACTAACCCACATTAAAAAAAGTTAGAATGCTGTGTAAAATGTAAATAAAAAACAGAATGCAATGATTTGCAAATCTCACAAATCCATATTTTATTCACAACAGAACAGAAAATATATCAAATGTGTAAACTGAGACATTTTACTATTTTATGAAAAATATTAGGTCATTTTGATTGTGATGGCCACAACACATCTCAAAAAAGTTGGAATGGAGGCAACAAAAGGCTGGAAAAAAGAGTGGTACTAAAAAAGAAACTGATCTGGTTGCTCAGCCACATGATTGAGTATAAAAAGAGGATCTTAGAGAGGCAGAGTTTCTCAGAAGTAAAATTGGGCTGAGGTTCACCAATCTGCAAAATAACTGCATCTACAAATTTATTTTAAAAATTGTGGAAAAATTAAAAAAAACAAATGTAAAATTTGTAAGACTTTAAATCATCATCTGCAATACATAATCGTCAAAAGATTCTGAGAATCTGGAGAAATCTCAAGGGAGCACAAGGGACAAGGCTGAAAATCAATATTGGATGTCTGTGATCTTCAGGCCCTCAGGTGGCAATGCATTAAAAACATGGAAATCACTGCATGGTCTGTCAGTGTCTGTGGCACAGTTCACCGTGACATCCACAAATTCAGGTTAAAGCTCTATCATACAAAGAAGAAGTCATACATGAACATGATCCAGAAACACTGCTGTCTGGGCCAAAGAATAGGACCACATTCCTCTCCCAAAAGTCCAGCAGCTCGTCTCCTCAGTTCCCATTCATTTACAGAATGTTGTTAAAAGAAGAGGAGATGCTACACAGTGGTAAACATGGCCCTGTCTCTGTCCCATCATTTTGAAAATGACCATATTTTTTTTCTTAAAACTGTACATTTTCTAGTTTGAATATTTGATATTTTTTTACTGTGTTCTATTGTGAATTAAATATGGGGTTGTATGTGAGACCACTAAGATGGTAAACATGGTGCCAAACATTACTTTTGCTAAACATCAGCATGTTTGTATCCTTATTATGTTACAATGCAGAAGTTACCTCACAACACAGCTTTACAGAGCCACTAACACAGCTGTAAACCCTTGCTCTTGTGCCCAGTTTGGTTTTGGTGGTTCAGTCTGGATGGTGAAACTATTTGACTTTGGTCAAGAACAAATTTCCTGAACCACAATCAGTCAAATTTCAACATTTAGTATGGTCATTCATGCTTTCCTGTGTGTGGACATTGTATGGGCCACACAGACTCAGGTGAAGCAACTGCATGCATGTGTGGTGGTGTGACCTTACATAGCAAATCTGCCTCCATTCTTGACTTTAGTACATAAAACCACTCGTTTTCATTAAGTCCACCACAGTCTGCATATGTGGACATAAAAAAACATGGACTGTCTTTTACTCTAACATCCCCTTGTCAAGTCAAAATGTTTCACACACCTTGTGAAATCCGATGGCTTGATTTCCATGAGATGTCTTTTGAAAATGATTTTTCCACAGAAAATAAAGGCCCATTGGACCTTTGCTCATCTAGCATTACATGAACCTTCTAATTTCATATCAAAGAGAGGAAAAAATGTCTCAGTATCTATTGTGCAGTTTGATATGAAAGCTACTGAGGCCTTACATGTTCATGCTTCCAGTGTTATGGTCCTGGCAGGCTTGGGGTTTTCTCCTTTCTTCCTCCCTCCTTTCTCTCTCTTTCTCTCACTTTCTCTCACTCTCAGGTGGAATTGTGGGCTGGCATTTCCTCTCTGTCCCACCTGTGGGTGGAGTTTCTCTTTCCTGGGCTATCTTCCCTGCACCTAATCTACAGTAACTCTTTGGTATTTAAGACTGCTTGTGCTGCTACTCTGTTGTTACGGTGGTAATTAGGCATCCTGTGTCTCTAACTAGTTTTTGTTTTTTTTTCTCTGTAACTCTGCTTCTCATCTGCTCTCCAGTTACCCCCATGAAGCCAGACTGATTATCTTGTTTTTTCAGATTCTTGTTGCTTTGAGGAGTTTAATGAACACTTCCAGTTACACTTAAGCTGGTTTTATAGTCCAGCAAATGTGTCAGTCCGCATACACGATTCCAGTTGGGGGGAGAGGGGTTTTTGCTGGAAGCGGATGACGTAAGCATCTGCCGAATGTTGATTGGTTGATAAGGGGACCGGAATAGAACAGGGAGCAACAGAGTTCACCGGGAACGGGAGAACCGCAAAAAAAAAAATTCTAATATCAAAAAATCCAGTATGAAAAGTACAGTCAGTGGCTGCAGTGGACACTTTTCATTGTTTTTAACACTCAGTTTCACTTCAACTCTTTGTTTGTTATAACTTCGCTCTTCTCTGTGGCTAGCTGATGGACCAACAACAGCACAAGCAAGAGTGGCCCACAGACAGACTGTACCACATATTTTCAACACTGCCTCCATCTGACAACAGAACTCTCTGCAGGCAGATGGGTAGTCCCTGGAATGGTGTGGACAGCGAACACGATACCTTTGCGGGACTATAAAACCAGATTTACCTGAGCCATTCAATCAATTAATTCTAAATTACCTCAGTCCTCTTCCTCCAAATCCCCAGTTCAGCCCCGTTTAAAGGAATCTGGTTCTGTTTCCTCATCACTTCCCTGCGTCTGTGACCCAGCACCCCCACACCTTTTGGAGGTAAGCTGGGTTGCTGCGGGTTTGTTTTTTTTTCCTTTTGTTGCAGTGCTCTTTATTGTTAAGTTGTTCACCTTGTGCTTTCCCTAACAACTTCCCATATATGACCATTGATCAATGGCCATGAGCACAATTCACAGGGAGTTTGGGAATTGCTGCAATCACAAAATTGTAAGATGGTGAAAGATGTATCCTTAGGCCCCCTCCTCGGTTCAGAGATGGTCTTTTCCTTTTCATGTAAACGGCCTCCTTGACTCCCCGCTCAAACAAGCGTTGCTCACCATCAGCTTAAAGATGAACTAGCTTTGCAGGACAATCCAGCATCCCTAGAAGATGTAATATCTTTAGCCATAACAATAGATAATCTCTCTGTGAACGAGCCAGAGAAAAGAATTTCAAATCCCGGCCTCCTCCCAAGTGAAGTTCACTTATGATTTCCACAACTTATTCCTCCAGCACCAGTGCTTTGAGCTCTGCACCTGAACATCTGGAGGAGTGGATGCAGTCAGGCTAAACTCACGAGGAATGGCGGTGGAGGATCGAAGCTAAAGTTTGCATTTACTGTGGTCAGGCTGGGCACTTTGTTGCGTCATGTCCAGTGTGGCCAAAAACCCATGCCCACCAGTAAAAGTAAGGGTGCTGGTGGACAGGAAACAACTTAACTTCACCTCCCTCCATGTTACTTCCTGCCACCCTGTGTTTTAGTCAAGACAGTTTAACTCTCCAGTGCGGAGCAAATTCTAATTGATGACCAATTTGTGCAGCAATAGGGCATCCCTGCTAAACTACTCACTACTCCCCTGTCAGTCTCACCAGTTTGCTTCATCATTTCTGGGAACCACCATGAGCATCTGAAATTTTTGTCTTTTTTGCTCCGCACTGACCTATAATCATTGGTTTCCCTTGGCTAGACAAAATAATTTTCATATCAATTGGAATACAAGATGCATTGAGAGCTGGAGTCTGTTTTGCCTTTTGCATTATTTCCAATCAGCAGTTCCGCCTGCATGTAGGGACCCAGAAACTGTTAAACCTAACTCATCTGATTTATCTCTTGTCGACAAAGGAATATCATGATCTCCATCAAGTTTTCATCAAGGAAAAGGCTCTGTCACTCCCACTTCACCACCCTTATGACTGTGCAATCGACCTTCAACCAAGATTCATCCCTTTCCCAACCTTAAAGGGAGGCCATGAAGAAGTACATTAAAGTTTCACTGGCAGCAGGCATCATCTGTCCATCTTCCTCAGTGGGTGTTTTTTAAATTTTTGTTAAGAAAAAAAATAAGACTGTGAGACCTCGAATAGACTATTGTGGGCTAAATCAAATATGAAGAACAAATACCCAGTACATTTGATCACCTCTGCCTTTGAGCTGGTGCATGGTGCTACTGTCTTTATTTAGCTAGACCTTCAAAATGCTAATCACTTGGTCCAAATTAGAGAAGGAGACAAGTGGAAGACTGCATTTAATACATGTTTAGGACACTTTGACCATCTTGCTATGCCTTTTGGCCTAGCTAACACCTCCGCAGTCTTCCACGCCTTGGTAAAATATGTTTTGAGGGATTTTCTGAACATCTTAGTTTTTGTATATTTTGATGATTTTGATGACAGTCTGATTTTCTCCAGGGACCTGGAACAGCATTGAGAACATGTCAGGAAGGTTTTGCAGCAGCTATTGGAGAACAGATTGTGTGTGAAAGCAGAGAAATGTGAATTTCATGCTTCTTCAATATCCTTTTTGAGCTGTATTTTTGAGAGTGGGCAGGTGAAGACAACTCAGAGAGAGCCAAAGTCATGATCGAAAGGCTTACTCTAACCATTCGGAAATAGTTACAGTGGTTCCTGGGCTTCCCCAACTTCTATTGTTGATTCATCAAGAACTAAAGCCAGGTAGCAGCATCTCTGACTCAACTTACTTCTAGATCAGTTACTGGTCTTACTAACCTCCTGTGTCCTGGGTGGGGTTTCATGGGAGATGGAGGATCTCATTCGCCAGGCTCAGTTGTCTGAGCCGGATCCTGGCTCCAGTCCCCCCAACCACTTGTACGGACCCTCTTCAGTGCACTCACACTGGCCACTGGGTCCTCACCGTCACGTTCACTTGCCACCCTAGGGTAGGCCGATAAATCTCACTTCTGAAATGCTGATTCTGGTGGTCATCTCTGGATAAAAATCCCAGGCAGTATGTTTTAGCCTGTTCCTGCTACCCACAGGTCTATTACAGCCATTACCCATTCCTAGTCACCCTTGGACACACATGGCTTTGGATTTCATTTCTATTTTACCACCCTCTGATGGCAATACAGTCAATACAGCTACCAAAACAGCCCAACTGTTTGTCCAGTATGTTTTCCAGTTGCAAAGAATCCCCTCAGACATTGTTTCTGACAAATGACCACAATTAATTTCTTTGGTTTGGAGAGCTTTCCATGAGGCACTAGGAGCCAAAGTTAGCCTAACTTCTGATTTTTATCCACAATCCAATGGTCAGACAGAGAGAGCAAATCAGGAGCTTGAGGCTGCCTTGCATTGTGTTGTTTCTTCCAACCAAGCTACTTGAAACTCACAACTGCCCTGAAATGGGTATTCTCATAATACACTGACCTCAACAGCTAGTGGATTCTCTTCTTTTGAAGTACCCTTTGGTTACCAGCCTCCGCTGTTTCTGCCTCAAGAAGGAGAGGTGGACATTCCTTCCATCCAGCACCACCTATGCCGCTACCACCATATAGTGAAACAAGCTAAAGCCACCCTCCTTAGAACAGCTGTCCAGAACCACCATTTGGCAGACAGACAGAGGACTCTGGCTCCACAGCACACTCTATGTCAGAAAGTTTGGCTCTCCTCACTACTCCCCTATTGGTCCTTCTGAGATTGACAGAAATAATCAACCCATCTGCCATTGGTGTCAAGTTGCCTGCTTCTATGAGAATTTATCCCACTTTCCACATGTCTCAAATCAAACCAGTCACTTCCAGCCCTCAAGATAAAAACAAGTACGGTCTCAGAGTCAAATTACAAATATTGCTGGATCTTGCCAAACTCACATTGGCCTTTTCTGACTTCTCCTCTTCTCTCCTCTTCCACCTGTGTTCCACCTCATTTTTACTGTACAATAAAAACTGTAAACTTGCTCTCGGTCTCCTGAGGCTGCTCTTTGGGTCTGGTTTATGGTTAAATATGACATCCAGAGGATAAACTCTTGATAGACTCGATTTTGGCACAAAGTTAGACAGGATGTCGACAAAGATTCCAATAAAATCTAAAAGCCGAGACATCAAAGGATCTGAATTGTTAGGGCGCATATCACATCAAATGCACAGAGTTCCTAACCAGCAAGACGATCTGATTTTGTTATATGTTTTTTCTGTAGCCTCTTTCCCTTATTTTTTGTCACTGTTGCTTGTCCAGTTTATTATTGTTGTTGGGTTGGAGGCTATTCCAGCTATCATAGGACGAAAAACAGGGCACACCCTGGACAGGTTGCCAGTATATCAGAGGGCTAACACAGAGACAGACAACCACTCACACTCATGGCCAATTTGAACCACCAACTAACCTAACATGCATGTCTTTGGACGTGTACAGGAGGTTTGTCACACGATACACTTGAGGAAACCAGAGTACCTGGAGAGAAGCCACACAGAAAGTCCCCAGCCAGCTGGTGGATTCAAACCCAGGACATCTTGCTGTGAGGTGACAGTGCTAACCACTGCAACAATGTGCTAAATGCATAAAAAGCCAAAAACAAAAATACAAAAAACTGACATAATCTTTCCTTACACTAAGCATAACTCATCAAGCAGATATTGGATAATAGCTAATCACAGCATTTTATATTTTTATTCCTACATTAGAGACTGACAGGTTGCCAGGCCCTTATGACATCACTGTGGATGTTTAAGGGAGTGGTCACTAAATGCAGTTCATCAGTGCGACTCCATCATTAAAGTTATTTATTTAATGATTATTCTATTGACATGTTACTGGCACAGAATTGTGTGTTTTGAGTCATCCAGTTCACTCATTTTTAAAAACATTACTGTCAGCATGCAGAATGACTCCACTCATTTTGACTGCCATGTAGCTCTGTCTCTCAAACCACTTTTGTGGCATTTAGTGTTTCACTCTTGCTGTTGCTCAATACTGGTGTCTTTGGCATCAGAAGCCAGCATAAGAGTTCTGTACCACGGGAGACACAAAGCCTTTTCTCTACAGAACTAAAGGGCAGCATGCAGAATATAAAACTCTGTATATAGAACCAAATCAACTCCATTACAAACACAGTGTTACATCCAACTCTCCCAGGATGAAATTACCAAACATAAAGTTGCAATTTACTTGGCTGTTGTCTGAATGTTTTTGTGGTACAACTAAAACATTTGTGCTTGCTTCACTGATGAGGTTGACATCTGATTCTAAGTTGCATTTTCCAAAGCTGCACCACGGCAGCTATCACACAGACATTTTTTTTAGTGTCATTTAGGTTCAGTGAATGATTTTGACCTCATTATAATCACAGTTGTTCCCCTACATTAGCCTATTTGTCAGCACGTTTCCACGACAATGATTACTCATTCCTGACTGGCCCATGCCCTGGATGGGACCCGAGCCCCATCCTGGTGGCAGAACGGTTAAAGGCAAGCTGACAACAGCAGTGAAGTCATGCTGGTTGCAAAGTTTTCTGATTTATCTCTCTCCATTCTCTCTGACACAGCCTTATTTCCATCTCTTTGGGGGACATTATATTAACTTACATGAATTTTCTGGAGATTTACCACATTTTTTGTAAAAAGTTCAGAGAGAAAGGCCTCACTTCTGGATTGGTAATAGTGAAAATGGATCATATCCAAATGTTCTAAACTAGCTGCAAAGTAGAAACACAGTTGTGAGATAAAATGTGCATGATAACACTGACGCTTATCGTCACTACGGTGTCAGATTGATGGAAAAGAGTGCAAGTTTGAAAGGAGCTTTGTAGATATAAACATGTGGCCAAAGATCAAATACACATCTTCTCCTTCTTTCAGCTTACCCTTTAGGGGGTCGCCAAAGTGGATAAAAATTTCTGATCGGCATATGTGATTTGGCAAAGATTTTACACCAGATGCCCTTCCTGATGCAACCCTCCACATTCATACTGGTTTACTGGCTTGTAACCCCCCCGTGGCTGGGTTGGGGAGACCAAATAAACATGTGCTTTGTAGATGTAAAAAAGACACCTTAAAAAACAGCTGTTTTAAAATTACTTAAACACGTCCAACTGCACTTTAACAGTTTTCTGACTCGGGCATTTAACAGAATAAAAATATTCCAAGCAGGAAACTGTCTGCTGACAAGGCTATCGACAAATAAATGGATGCTCCACCAGGGAGCAGTGATGTCTATGTCAATTACACAGTGAACAATCAATTGTGCTCTCCCACTCCTTCCAGTGGTTGCTGTTTATACACCGCACGTCACCCATTTGTTCTGTGTAGATCATGATTTTTATGAGACAGACAGCTTAGTAGGAGTTGAGGAACTTAACTATAGCATGGAGGTAGAACAGTATAAATGAAAAATACCTCATTCAAATTGTGGCCTGACCCACAATTTGAGAAGCACTGCGCCACTGTCATAAATGACATGTAAGACAGTGAAATGTTTTTTCATACTTTAATGGTTTCTTACTTAGTGCATACCTCTGAGAATTACTTCATTTACTATTATGCTATTTGTTGATATACGATGTATATATGTGTGGAGAGTCAATCACCTGTTGCAGGCAGATTTAAAGGAGTCACCTTATAACCCCTGTTTTTAAGGTCACTGTTTAATTTTATTCAACATCAGAAGAGGCTTGAAATGCTTGTTCCCATCAAAAGATCAAATTCCGTGTACTTGAAAAGCATGCCACATTTTAGTGTTGATAGGCTGTAAATAAACCCTTTTCTACAAAGCAGAACACCTGTATCTCAGTAAGCAGGAGCCAGTCAGATAAGACTTAAAGGTCTTTTTGTCTTCTCCAGTGGAACAGATGTGATAAAAGGGAGCCACTCTGGGCTGGGAAGAAGCCCGGGATAAGAAATCTATACAAACCAGTGATGGCTGACACCCTGTTAACTGTGTCATAGCAAAGGCAGATCAGGTGCTCCATTTATGATCACAGTATTATATTAAATGTAGACATCCAAAAATTCCAAATTATATAATAAGAGTATCTGTTTTTTGTGATGCTTATACTTCAGAGTGGAATCTAATATGAATCATTTGCGTCTAAGAAGTGTTCCTCTTTATCACATCCATGAAAAAAACAAGGGGCTCCACTTGCATGTATGTGTGTCAAAGTGAGTGTGTGTGGTTGTAGGATAACCCTTCTAAAATTACATTACAGACGGAAGTGGATAACAGTCGCACACAGATAGTGGCAGACAACCGTTGTGATTTTGTTCCAACTGGTGATTACAGAGGCGGAAACTCAAATGATGTTGGAGTATCTTTGCTTACACACTTCTGTCTTGTGAGCTAATTTTCCAGTGGAAACACTTCTTTTGTCTTTGACTTCTTTCTGGTCAGGATCAGAAAGAAAACTAACGGTGATCCACTAGATTGGAAGCAATATACACATGTGGGTGCTGGGGCTGATCGTTCACTTGTTAACAGACAAACAGCCTCACACTTTTAATGTATCCATCACATCTTGTCAGACCCGACAACGATCAAGTAAATTTTCATGCAAATTTGTCCTTACTTGTGGCCATTATTGCTGATTTTGAATGAGAATTAATACAATAAAAACATGGCTGAATGATACAGTTGTCTGGGCAGCAAATCTCAGA
>VUQS01000783.1:0-12327 GCA_015108495.1 Heterochromis multidens | reverse complement strand
TTTTTTTTTTTTTCCTTCTTTTTGGTTTTTTTTTTTTTTTTTTACAGAAACAAGGGAAGAACCAATCTCAGAATGCTCCTTTAAATTAATAATAATGGGTGAATTGTTGGGTGTGTTGTCCATGTGTCGATCTCCGTGGGTGGTGACTTGTTGCCCTGCAGTCAGAGATGCTCGAGCAGATGTTGGAGTGAAAACACCTGCCTGAGCGTCACCGTGGAGGCTGTGGCGTGCCTCGAAGTTTCAGCCCTCAGACGGCGGCGGTGCAGCAGCAGTTTCATAAACCACATTTTTCAGTGATCGTTTAGCCTTTTCAAATGTCAAATAAAGACCGATGTGCCGCTGCGGCTGTTATTAAGAGCGAAGACATTTACATAACTTACAAGAAACGCTAATGGTTCACCTTGGAAAAAGAAAAGAAAATATGAATTTATGCTGCTGACGAGTTGGAGCGTCTTTAAAACGAGACGTTTGAGCGGTGGATAAAAACTGTTGAGCACTGATGCTGTGAGGGACACGGGTGAAGGAAGCAGAGTAGCTGTTGAGCCTGAAGGGCAGGAAGACTGAACTCAGCATTAAAAACACTAAACTCTTATTGACAGGCTACATATTATTTACATATATACGCTGCAGACAGGCCAGACTTAGAAAAGCATTTACACACAGTGAATTAAATAAGTGACTAAATGGGCTGCAGTCCTGCTTCTATACATTAAAAATACTGTGTAGCCATGTTTCCCTCTGATGCATTTATTTATGGAAAAAAGTACGTGGCTATTAAATAATGAAACGAACTGACTTACATAAACCTAGTGCTGCTATTTAACAGCCGCACTGATGAGCAAAAAGCAGCACTGAGGGGTCAAATCTCCAAATGAAGACAAACCCAGAACGGAGAAAAACAACTTTGAACACAAGTTGTGACGGTGGTTCTCTTAAAGTGGGCAGCTTCGTTGTATTTACACCACGTTAAGTGATCCCCTTAACAGTTATTTCAATAACTTCTGCCATGGTCCTATAATAAAAACATTCAGAACATCCAAAAAAAAAAAGGTTTCCGTTGGTGCATCGTCTTCATTTTCAGTTCATGCATAACAAGCAGTTTCTACTCTACAGGTCTGTGTAACTAGCACACGTTTCGTCTCCGGCCGCTATTGCGTCGCCATCTGACATTAAGCCGGCGTTCCGACGCGCTCAGAGGGAATCACCTGTCAGCAGGCAGACTCATGTCATCAGACAGAAGCTGCTCTCCTGGAAGAAGAAAGAGAAAACAAATCCCAATCTGTGTCATTTTCACTCATAATCCGAACATTGTTGAGGTGTCTCACAATACGAGCATCTCAACAGGAGATAAAAATCACCAGAAAGTTCCTGTTAAATATTTTTAGGTAGGAGTAATCCACAAATACAGATGACAGGATTATTACCCCCCTATGAAAATTTCACTTTTTTAAAAAGAATTTCCCAAGTGCTGTTAAACAGAGGAAGGAATTTTTGACACATCTTTCCAGACATCCTAGTTTTATTTTGGATTATTTTACTTTGCACACAGAAACAAAATTATTTCACAAAAACCAAAAACGACCAGGGTCAAAATGATTAGCCCTCCTGATGCTAACAGTCAGTGTGTTTCCTTTGTGCTGGATAACAGCCTGCAGTTGTTTGTAGTCTCTCACACGCCTCCTGACCAATCCAAGCCCATTCTTCTTTGGAGAATCTCTCAAGCTCCTCCAGATTTGATGGTCTTCTGGCATGGACCTTGGTCTTCAGTTCAGCCCACAGATTTTCAATGACATTCAAGTCAGGACTTTGTGCAGGCCAGTCAGTAAAGTTCACTTTGGTCTTTGGAGGTGGTTCTTCACCAGGAGCAACGTATGTTTTAGGTCGTTGTCGTGTTGGAAGACAAAGCAACAACCCAGACCCAGTTTAGCTGCTGACTGCTTGAGGTTTTCTTTGACAGTCTTCACATATCCTTCTGTCTTCATGATTCCTTCCACCTTGACATGATTCCCAGTTCCAGACGCACTGAAGTGTCCCCACAGCTTAATACTCCCAGCACCGTGTTTCACTGTGAGGACGGTGTTCTTTGGGTTGGACGCCTCTCCCTTCTTTCTCCAAACATAAGCAGCATCTCTGTGGCCAAAGAGCTCTAGTTTCATCTCATCTGAAGATGTCTCTGGTGATGTGTTGATGCTGACTTCACAGCTTGTTTCTGTGGCCCCAAAGTATCTGACCACCGCTGAGTTCTCCTTAACTCAACATAATCATTCATCACATCCAGTTGCTCTCATGTTGTAAAAATACTGGCGGACACCAGTGCTACCCCTCAGGCTCATGGCAGTACAATATTTAGGTGGCACAAATCCCCTGGAAGTACAAGTTCTAGAACACATAAGTACCGGATCACCTTTTACCAGGTTAAAAGATGTCCCACACTTATTGTTTAATGTTGAAAGAATAAGCGTGGAACATTTTTTAACACTTCTGCTATCAAATTGTGCCCTGGCCTGAAAATCCAAACAGTTACAGCAATCTGAGAGCAGAAGGGTTATTATCAATTTGAAAATTCACTGAATGCAAACTGGGAAAAAGCTCTGAATGTCATTTTGTTAAAAGACTGAAACAGTGGTGCTGACATAGCTTCATATTATACTGCACTATTGAGAAACCTGCAAAATAAAAAATGTGTGAATTGTATCAATTCTGCCATATGTGAACAGTGAGTTTAGCATCTGCATCGTGCAGATGGGCTCTGCTTCATTTCATGTTGTGTGTTTTTTGAATAACACACTTGAAGCTGGTTGTCTGTGGATGCCTTTCACTTTATACAACCAAAGATGTCACCAGCCCAAAGCCAAACAGTGTGTAGGGGCTTACGCTGACCTCAGGTGTGTTACCGTGGACAGTGTGCGCTGGTTACCTGCGCAGGGAGGAGTGTGGTTGTCGTAGCGAGAGTTGTTGCTCTGCAGGGCCTCGTCCTCCGTGTCGCTGTCACTGCTTGTTGCTGTCACCAGGACAGACGTCTGCTGATCTGCAGACAAGACAAGAAAACTGAGACCATCACACCACACATGTACAGAAATTTGTAAGATGCTTCGAACTTTTCAGGCACTCGTATTTCAATGTTAAAACAACCTTCCTTTTGCAGGATTTGGATTTTACAGAGGATCAGCCAGAATATGGGGATGACTTCTTTTCTAAGTATGTTGATTGCCATGTTTTGATGAAGAGAACCTTTTTTCTTATTAAAGAAAAGGAAATTTTTTTTAAAAATGTCAGAATGATTTATAGACAGCATCAGGCTCCAACTTTGCAAATTAGTACCAAGACTAGTTTAGACTGACTGACAGGGACACGGCCTTGTAGCACGATGCACAAAAACCTGACTGGGATACAGAGAACCAACCCGAATCAAACACAATCACTCCTGAGGCTGGCAGGCAGGTGAACCAACCTTCATTTGACTGTGGCTGTGCAGAGGGCCCCTCCGGCAAGGACTGATGGGAGTTTCCTGAGCTTTCAGACTCACAGTCCAACACGTCTGCCCTGCAGCGGGAAGAAATCAAAGATTTATGAGACCCTGATGTGCAATAACATAGCTGTCTCTTGCAGATATATTGTTCCTGTGCATGACGAGTCTCTGGGTCGTACCCCAGGCTCCTGCTGCTACAGTTCTTGCTTGAAGCCATATAGCTTGGTCCTCCCAAGGTGAAAATCTCTTCCCTGGACCCCGAGGCCCCGTATAGCTGCTGCTCCATCGAGTACTGCTGCTTAGAGGTGGAGGGCTGCTCTGATGAGGAGCTGCCAAGAGACACCAGGGGCCCTTGGATGCCATCAGCCTTCAGCACTACTGGAGTGGAGACAAAAGCAAAGTCACGTGATAGAAAAATGTGTGTCTGGTTTTGTTTTCTGTTGACATTTCAGGTAAACAAATGTAAGTGGGACTGTGCTACAAACAGGGAGCTGTGTGGGTATAATGATTAAGTAATGTGCTGCATTATTCTGTTACTCACTCATTCAAATGAATGAGTGTTTTTCTGCAGTGATAAAAAGCCCTGCTATGAAATCCCAGAGCCCATCTGCCATTAAACTGCAAATCAAAACTGGAAGCACTGAACATGCTGTCAAATTAACTTTCCTTAGAGCTCTAATAAAAGAAGGACTGGTAATGTAGACTTGGTCTTTAGGAGTAAGAGTGGTTCATTAAAATCAAGAGAGTTCATCTTCTTTGGAGCATGAAAAATAAACTAGAAGAAATTAGAAGGAAATTCAACAAGCTAAACTGGAGGCCTGTACTACAAAGTAAGATTTCGTCTAATTCAGGGTTAATCCTGGGCTTTCTGTACTATGAAGGGGGTATATCGCCTTGGTAACTTAAGCTGAGAACCTAACCTGATCTGGAGCAGGTTAGAATGTGAAGTGCACATACATTCATTCAGCACTGTTGATACTAAACTACTGTACAGTGATTTGTCATCTAACGTCACTGATTTATCTGGAGCAGCTGTGCTACTTTCATTCTGCATTGTGAGTGTAACCTCTTCATATTTTTAAAAAATTATAGTTTAAAAATTAGCCGTTCAGTTGCCGTGTGATTGGTCAGATGCTGCAAACGCCACTCCTTTCATGTGAACGCACTCGTACGTAGATCAGGAAACCCTGGGTTGTTAACCAGCTTCGTGTGACAGCTTATCCTGATCGCCAATGTTAGGGTAAGTGAATCCTGATACCTTTCATAGAGTCTTTGGATATCTGTTTATTTTAGTCAGGTGGTGGTGCTACAGAAAGGTCATAGAATAATCAAATCCACTGTGATTTGTTGCCTTAAGATCATGAAGAACCACAAAAACACTGCACAGTATCTTCCACGGGTCTAAGAAATGCTTCTTTAAATGAAAAAATTTATTTGACAGGGGATATAGTTTATTATTGTTATTATTATTCATGTTGTTTTAAAAGTTAACACCACAATATTGGTATGAAAAGTTTAAAACACTCTAAATGAAACTTCTCAAACCATAAAATGCAATTTATAATGATTACATGGCTCATAAAGAAGAGACCGTGTGTGACTTTGAACTGTGCATCTTTAAGGCTAATCTAGTGCCATCAACTATATCTCAACTATAAATAAAGTACAGAAATAACTATGCATTTTTCATTTTACATGGATTTTTTTTTGCAAGTAGCAATGCCCTTTATTTTAGTGAAGAAAGTAAGTAAGGTCAGGAATCAAATTATTATTTTTTTTAATCTTCGTAGAAAGTGGCAAACATCAGGAGTGGAGAACCGCCGAAACAAAATAAATTTTGCTGTAAACATAGTTTGTGTTACTGTGTCTTGATACATGCTCAATCATCCAGGTAAGAAAATCCCAGAAGGTTGATTCTGTTCATCCAGGTGACTTCTTCAGTCTGACCTGGATGAATGACGAAACGTTTCCCTCACTGAAAACGCTACGTCCAGAATCAACTTTCTGGGATTGGTGCTACTGTGTTTGTGTCAGTGTTGGATAGGATCACTTTGGACTAAAACAACTCACAGTGTATCACAGAACAGCCACAAAAGAATCAGGAACGATTTTAAGTCTTGATGGAGCAGAGGAGGTACAGAGGAGAGTAAAATATATATATAAAAAAACTGCACAAAGAAGAAACTTCAAGATCCATCAGGTAGATACTCGACTGAGTAAAGTGAACTCAAGCAGCCGAGCCCCGCACCCCTACATGTTCAGGACACTCACTGTTGGGTTCTTTAACAAAATAAACCTATGTTAAAGCTAGTCTGTCCATATTTTGTCTCAACAATGGACCAAGTGAACGCCTGTGATGAGCAAAGGTCACCAGACTGTCTTTTAATGTCTGTTAAAGCTCATTGTTGTTCCACAAACTGCAGTTTCACTGTTTGGGTCACTCTCACAGCTTTGTGTTCTGTTGTAGAAAACAGATGTTTTCAGCAAAAAAGCAAAAGAAAAAGCTTTCAAATTTATAGGACAATGTTACACCTTTGACTGTAATTACAGCTTTTTTAATAAATCAGAAAACCACTGACCCTCTGCTCCTCCCGTCCCATCTTTAGGATGCAGGCTGAGCTCCGGAGCAGCTTCTGCTCCTCTCAGGTCCTTTTCCATCTCCTCTGGACTCCTCCTCTTCACAATGAGAGAGCTGCTGTCCAGGACAGGAGACAGAGATTTCCTGGCTGCACACAGAACACAGATACACTTAGATAATAAAAAAAACACATTGATTGTGCCAGCAGAAGTCCCGTGACTGTCTCAGGGTAATAGGGAAAGTAAACTAATCTCTTTCTTGCTCAGACTGTGCCAAAAAAAAAAGAAAAAAAAAAAAGAGGGAGCATAAGCTTTCCCGACACTATAGAATACTAAAAAAAAGGTTTTAAAGAGTTTAGCGAATTCTGAGTGTACGCAGATGATAATGTAAACATCCTGTTAAAAAACAGCAAAGCTATTCATACTGATTTCTAAAGTGGTCGTACTAAAGATTATTATTATTTGATGCACACATCCACGTTTCATTAGAAGGAACATGGCAACACCAACGCAGCCTCTATGTTGTTGTTAAAGCAGGACTGTTTTCAGTCTAAATAACCACTGTACCACAAAAACATAACACATCTGTTTTTATTGGTTAAAGATGCACTGTGTAAAATCTCACCACTAGATGTCAGTAGATTGCAGACTGCAGTCAACTGAATTCTTCTGTCAGCCAAGAGAGATCAAAACCAATAAATTTAAACTGTACCCCAGCCTGTGTTTCTACTGCTGTTTATGTATAAAAACATGTTTGTACACACTATATTTTAACATATTTGAATAATATCAACACTTAGCTGTTAGCTTCTGTTAATCGCTGTTAGCTGCTCTTAGCCTCTGTTAGCTGGCATTAGTGAAACTGTCTTTGAAGTGGATGTAACTCTGTTGGACTCGGACACTTAGTGAATAAAGTCTCATACGATGTGAGGATGTAATCGAGCTGTTTATCAGAGGGAAAGTGGGATTTTTAGGGAACTCCAGCCTGACATTAGCTGGTATAACGTTAGCTTCTAACCAGCTGCTGTTGTTGTTGTTTAGCCGGCTCGTTAACAGCTGTTCGGAGATGAAAGGGTTGCACTTCTAATGACTGACAATAAGTAATTGCAACAATATTAAGCGTACTTCGTATGTGGCTGGTCTGTTGCTACATACATAAAAAGGCGGAGCCGCGATGTCCATCTCGGCCCCTGTATTTAAGATGGCGGCTTCCACAAACCAGCGCCCGCTCCTATGTAATTTTAATGGATTAATTCTAAGTTTATGAGAATGCATCAATTTATTGGAAGATGTAATTACACACTAATCTATGTATATTTATGTGCACAATATTCTTTTCTTCTATTAAATAACCTTTAAAAAATGACTGACTGCACCTTTAATGACACTTTAGGTCATGAGATGCTAAAACTGGACAGGGGCACACATTCTTATTACAGTTAAAACAGTGAGTATTTGACCTCAGATTTTCTCAGTGATGAACAGCTAAACCCTTTCAATGGATTTATTTTTCAAAAGGGATATAAAAAAATAATCTGTGGGTCGTCTCATACCTTTTCTGTGATCTCTCTTTGTCTGCTGAGTTCATTTGATTTTGCAAAGCCCAAAAAAGAGTATTTGGGACAGCCCTACATATGAGTACCCTTGACAACTGACAATGTGGCAACCCACGCAGATTACGATTTCCAAGTTGTCCAATCTTTCCAGTTTTAGCAATTCTTCCAGCAGAATAAGATGCTGTGAAGAAGCAGCATAGTTTCCACACAGCTCTTTATTTTCACCTTTTTGTTGTTTAGAAACTCAGAAGAATTCAATAAATTCACTTCCTCAAACAGAGATAATAAGATATTCATACAGACTAACTGGTGTGTGGGTACCTAGATAATTCAGATTCTCAGTTTGGTGGAAAATTTCTGTATCTGCACATACTTCATGATAAATAATGTAACAGCAGTGCTCACCGGGGCGGCAGGGTCTGGACCGAGCCGCAGCTGCTCTCACCACCAGGTCGAGCTCGCTGGGTTTATGACAAGCTGCCATCTCTGAATCACCATGATGAGATGGGAGCTCCTCCAAACTGAAGGCCCCAGATGGGCCAGGCCTGGGCTCCGCTGACCCCCGAGCCTCCAGCACTTGACTCTTGACATCAGCCATCTTGCTGCGGACCTCAGCCATCTGAGCCTTGAGGCGGATCAGGACCCCTGAGTCCGGAGCCGATCGTCGCACCACCTGAGGACGCCGCTCTCGTTCCTTCCTCGAGTGAGGATGAACTGAAGAGAGAAGAAACAATTTGAAGAAACAGAAAATGTGGAACTGAGAGCATACAGCTGTATGTTTAGGGCTGTGGTCTCACGCTGCACAACGATTAAGGCACCAATCAGAGGCCTTCCTGTTGGTATTGTGAGATGGATAAAAATCTAAACATTAAAAGTGCCTAAAGCCTTTTCATAGTGTGGTTAATATGAGCAGGGCTGCAGTCAAAGGCAAATTTTGTTTAAGAAGGTTTCTAACTGAGTGAAGTGACCCAGAAGAATTCTACAAATACTAAGGAAAGATGCTTCAGTGCTTCCTTTATTACCTCCTTTAGCAGAGGATACAGTGGACCATCCTTTATGAAAGCATAGGAGATAATAGCGTCCTATAATTCATGACTGACAAGTGGTGCAGATCACATAAATGTTAATTAACAGTCTGTTTTCTATTTCATGCCATAACCTGCTGAACCAAAGGCTTTTAAAACCCAGTCTTAATCTGACAAACATTTTACTTTACTTCATATTCCTTTTTCTTTACAATTACAGCCTTGGTAATGAAGTGATATTTTTCACCAGTTCTCTTTTTGATGACCTATAAAAGTATGTAAGATGAGCTTTTTGTAGTCCTTCAGGACACTGTAGTTTCAGACCTGTGTTAATAACATCTGCCGTTATATTAATAATGTGCGAGGGTGGTTTGTTTCTCTGAGCACTGTTCTTCTGTTTTCCTAAGTCCTCATAAATTCTCCTTCACACCTTTCTTCAATGTCATGACGTTTTCCATCAGGTCAAGAAAAAGTGGTTAGAAAAAAGGTGAAGGTGGTCATTTTTTTGACTATTTGCAGCCCTTATAAAAAAGACAAAAAGTGCTGATACTACAGCAGACAATTCTCGACTTCATCACCTCGAGATGCGATTGTTAAGATGTTCCCTTTGCCATGCTGATGGCGTGATGAAGGTGCCACCTCAAATTTTCATGGAAAAAGAAGTATTTCACTTACATTTGTTTGTATTCAAAAGCCTTATATTCACAGGACACATACTGTATTTCCCTGGGAGTAATTTCTAAGAACTGTGGAAGTTGTCTGTGATCTTAATCACAGAGTTCTTGGTGTTTTCTGCACCTTTCTTCTTCCTCTTTCCTGCGAGACAGGTATGTAGTCTACCCTGAAAATTACAAATCAACGTTTGGACGTCATTTTAGGTGTAAATTCATGTCAGGACAGAGCAGGGAAACCCATTCATATCGAAAGCAAGTTCAAATTCATCAGAAGAGAAAAACTTGAAAGGATGATGAGATTGATAAGAATCAGTGTGCAGTAAGGAACACACTCAGCAGGTATTAAGTGGACCATGATTAGTAACACTTGGTCTGGATCTGGTGACCACAAATTCAAATAAAACACAGATTTTGCTCATCATGTGTGAATCTGCTGCACAAAAGGGGGTTGGGGGTGGAGGGGTCACATGTTTATGCCCGCAGTTTATCCCCGAGGCCTAGAGAACATCCTTCATGTCTTTCCACACTCAAATATTTTGAAACCTGCGTTGTTTACATCTTAAATTGTGATCATCAAAAGTGTTTTTTTATTTTGGGGGAGCCCTGTGTGAGAGTTTGAGTAATGATTCTCAGTTTAGCTGGACTGATTTGTTGTCGGTGTGCTTACTGACCTTGGCTGTGGAGGAGAGACACTGGAGGCCGAGGCTGAAGACCCCACAGGGACTCCACGCTGCTGCGCTCCTTCAGGTCCAGCAGCTGGATCAGGATGACCGGGTCGATCTCCAGGAGGCTGTTACCGCCCGGCCCAACAGCCCCGGTAGCAGCGGCAGCTCCGCTACTACGACCAGCAGCAGCTGCAGCACTGCGATGTAATGAACGCACACTGGAGCTGGATCCACCTGCAGATCAAGCATAAAAATGGGGTTTGTATGGTTCACATATGGCTGTGCTTAAATTAAACGAGGAATAAAGTTCTCTTTAAAAAGATTTGGTGGAGATGGTTTAATGTGGTTGATGGACTAAAATAAAGTGGTAAATGTTTAGTATAATATTAAAACAAAGAGTATGGCTGCAGCCTGTAGCTTCACAGTCAGACTGATATTTATTGCTCCATCTTCTCCCTTCTAATATTCATCTAACTGATGGTGTGCTGATGTGAGATCACTGTGATGTTTCTTGTGCATAAAAGGTTTGTTTTAAGTTGATTTTCCCTAGAATACTTACCAACCTCTTACATTTTTTCTCTGTGTTATGTGAGCACACATGCGGTTTCTTTTTATTGGAAAAAGATCTGGTGCTGATCATTGTTACTATACTGTAGGTAACAAAAACTAAACTAAAATGCGTGAAAAAACATTTTAGTTTTTAACTGAAATAAAAATTTGACTCAAAAAGTACATATCTGTAGGAAATATCGTGTCCTTAAGTCTTAACACAAATTTGTGAGTTTGTGTTTTATCTGTTTGAACTTCTCAAATTTTGTGCCTTACAAACACCTAAAAAAGGCTAAAACTAATAAACATACAGTCACCAAGTGTTTCTATAAAATGAATAAATAAAAAAATTAAATTAAATTAAATTAAACTGAAATGGGTATTTCCACTCTGGAAACATAACCAGGGATGAAGAGACCCTAACAAGATTTAAGACGTTTTACTGATATTTTATTTTATTTTTTTTTTTAAATCTGCTGACGCTGGAATTCAAATTTAAGAGAAGCTCAACAGAAACACTGATGTGGTTTCAAGCAGCAGTGAATCATGTTATTATCTGTACAGTCCACATGGGTCTCTGACTGGCCGGGTTCCAGCTACTGGGAGGGAAAATTCTCTAAAGGATTTCCAGACAAAGAAACCTGCATCAAAAACTCGATGGATCCAAGGCTAAAAAGTCTGTTGTTGTATTGTAACCTAATCATAAAAAATTACTCCAATGTGGGACGTAAACAATATGCAGCAAAGACATGCTCAACTCTGACATCTAACACCCCCTCTCCACACATATGCACATACAGACACCAAGTGTTTCTATATCGGCAGGCTGCAAGGGGCACGGAGCACAAACACTGACTCATCCTCTTCATGCCTTTCAACACCAACACAGTCAAACACACTGAAGGAGCTGCTTTGAGGTCCAACATCATATCACTGTGATCTGCCTGTACAGTTGTCAAACAACACACATAGATTCCCAAAATTCTCAAATAGCGGCTGAGGCTTTTATTTGCCTCGACTGTGGAGAGAACGGCGAGAGGACAGTAAATATTTGATGGTTACAGCTTCGTAAATGGAGCGAACTGTTCGGTAAACCCTCTGGGTTTTGCAGCAACTTTGAGATGAACATTTTTTTGTGATGAAAATCATCAGATTTCACAGTGTTTTACTCTGAATACAAACACTATGACAGGTCAGGGGGGTAAAAAATGTAAATCCCAGAAAGATTTTAATTTATAACACTCACCACAAATTAGGGCTCTTCACAAAGCAGCTTAGAATAAAGAAATCATTAAAAAAAACAAAGAAAAAACCTACTGCTTGCATTCATGTGAGCGCTCATGTCGTTATTCATATACTGGCAATTCATACTGGCTACATTTTTATTTGGTATTTACAAGCAGTACACAAGCATGTATAGAGGTTTATCATCAACTATAATATGTGAAAATGTCCTTAATTTCAATATCTGAAATATTGAATATATCTAAAAAATATATTTAATATTATTTTAACTGTGTTCTACCCTTAAGATAAACCCTGTTAAGGGTGGAGTGCCCACTCCAGGTCAGGGATGACTTGCTGCCCCAAGCGGAGGAGTTTAAGTATCTCGGGGTCTTGTTCATGAGTGAGGGGAGAGTGGAGCGGGAGATCTACAGATGGATTGGGGCCGTAGCTGCAGTGATTCGGACGCTGTACCGGTCCATCGTGGTAAAGAGAGAGCTGAGCGTAAAAGCGAAGCTCTCAATTTACTGGTCGATCTACGTCCCTACCCTCACCTATGGTCACGAGCTTTGGGTAGTGACCGAAAGA
>VUQS01000780.1:13745-38652 GCA_015108495.1 Heterochromis multidens | reverse complement strand
GTGTTGATAGTTCAGTATTGCATCACTAGATCCCGGCATATTTACTTAGCTTTCCGCACATAAATAACCTTCTGTCAGTTAAAGACGAGAAGGAGCTACTGGATGTTTTTGCTGTTAATGTAATATGTTTCATGGTAAGGATTTTTTTTTTTTATCCACAGTTTGCTACAAGTCTCAGATCTGTGACAATGTAAAAACACAGTTTCCTGAACTTCTTCATCCCTACTTTGAAATATAGTTTACATCCACTGAGCTTGAAAAAAAAAAAATCTAAATGCCGACAAACTCTTTTTGTTTGTTTTTCAGGACTGATATTTAAACCAGTTTTGGATAGAAAATGTTTGCAGGTGCTTCTCAAATTGCAGCACCAAAGGCTGACACATAAAACAGTGTATTTTTAAAGTTATCCGTCAGAAATGGATGCCTTCAGTTTAGTGAACACCAACATTAACTGCTGTGTTCTCTACTTTATAGGTCTGCTAAGACTGCTTAAGTGCCTATTCTATATTCTTCAGTCTTCATAACTTTGTAATGAAGTAAGCCTTACTGTATTAGAAATAGAAATTAAAGAATATCAACACAATCTAGCACAAAATCTTTGCTTTGAGGCCAAGCTGAACATTTAATAGATGACGAAACAGCTGATCTGTTTTATACATGAAAATAAGCACGTTTTAAATTTCCTCTATGCTTTCTTTGCTCATGTCACAGTCTTTCTCCTTTCAGTTTTGCACACGCCAGCATCAACCATTATACTGTAAAGACAGTGTTGCGGCCTCCACTGGCAAAGTTTACTGTAATAGCCATGCTATGCACCTTTCAAAGAAGTAAACAGCAGTAAAAAACACAAGACTTGAAATTCTTTTTATATCCAGACAGAATGAAAATGAGGAAGATGAGAAAGCCTCACACTACATTTCCTATCAAATTTTCATCATTTGTGCTGTAAAGGGCAGACCTGTGATATACAGGTGAGACATTCAAATAAAACTTTCAAATAGACTTCTTTGTTTCTACTTTATTGCTTTAATATATCTTAATAGTTTAGACTCTGGCACCTGCTACTTTAAAACAGCATGATAAACGTAGCTGTATTTATTTCCCCAATAATTTCATTATGTTCACGCCTTGTGATAAATCAGACTACAGTTGGCTGCTAATGGTCTGTAGCCATTTCATTTAACTTTAATTTTGTTCACATTTTCAGGCATCATTTTTTCGCTACATCAATGACACCCCGGTAGTATTAAACAGCTGCTCAGGATTTTGAGTTTACACAGACGGCCTCCTCACTGGAGTCATTGGCATCCATTACTGTAACCTCTATGTATTTCGGGACTGTTGACAGGTCAAGCAGATATGATGGGCCCATTTCACAAATACTCAAATTTGTTTTCAACAAGTTGCTGCCCAGAAAGAAGAACCATTGTGAACATGCAGTAGCCTCACTGTGAAGAATATTGTTGTTATTAGACATGAGGGATTATTTTAATATGAAAGCTAATTCGTCTTCTGACTCCTTATCATTCTACACAGCTGCTATATTGTGTGTGAGGGTAGTACAATGTTCGCCTTTGTAATCCCGAGAGAATTCCTCAGTGTTCCTCCTTCAAGACCATTCCCACCCATTACATGCCTGTGAGAGTTCCCAGGTGTGTGCGCATATGTGTGAGAGAGACGGGTGGTCTGCAGGTGTGTGTATTTGAGTATTTATCCCATTCAGAGGCGCAATCCTACTCCCTGCCCTATCTCTTTCCCCTCCCCACCCAGTTTGACTGTAAATCAGATGGCAGGGCAATTTGGCAACAGCATAAAGGCCTCTGGTTTTTATGACTATGATTATGGTTATGATGATGACTAGTATTTATTTCAACTATCTGATGAAACCCTTGGCTAAAGCTAACAGGTGTAGAGCAGGTACAATATCATGCTCGCTGAAGGATCCCTGTAATGTCGCCATAGAGAGCAAAATATCGTCCACCAAACAGAAGAATGGGCTGTTTCAGCACCCGCTCGTCACGCCATACATGGAGCAATTTCTGATTATTGGATGGGAGTGGAGAGCCACAACGTTCTCTTTGTAGAGGGAGAATGATTTATGGCTGTTAGTCAGGCATAAGGCAGTAATTGCCGCAGTGACGATTATGTTACCATAGCACCTGTTTAAACTGTCTATTCTTATGTGAATGTTTTTGTTTTTGGAAGAGGAGAATTTGCAGCTTGAAAGTGATGTGTGAAGACATTAATTGAAGATGGAGAAGGGTGTGGGATGGTGTGGTAGCAATTTAGGGGTAAAGGAGAGTGTATGATGGACAGATTTGTGTTGTGTCATCTGCTCTATTAGGAACATAAGACAATCATTTCTTAAACAGGCACAAAGAATGAACTCTATCGAGAAAGTAGAATAAATATACTCAAATCTGTGTTTTAAAAACTACTGAAAAGACAAATTGAAATAATTTGGAGATTCACAGCTGCATGTTTAAGCATTCTGAAAAACAGTGTGAAGAAATACTTTAAGCTTTGACACATTTACTTTACTCTTTAGGTTACAATTTGGCATTCAGCAGCGATGATTAGGAATGCAATGCTTGTGGCATGACAGCTTTAAGGCTGCTATTCTCTGCTGAACCCAACCTTACACCTCTGATGTTCAAGCATCTATATGAAATGGATCAAAACTAGTTCATCACAGGACTCCGAGATCTGCACTAATGTAAGATACGAAAAAAAGAATCACCTGGAATTTCCTCTGTGCTGGTTAATTCAATGATTCTGTTCATCCCTCCCTCATGCTCCCTACTGCAGCAGAGGATTATCACAGCTTTGCAGTTTGATGTTAATGCTGTATTCAGACATATTCTGTTGACCCCACAGTTTAAATTATTTACAATAATCATTGAGAGCTAACCCTCATTTGCCACAGTGACTCTGCTTTTGGTTGTGTTTTCTGTTTCTAGTGTGTCTCTGTGATTGTGTGTATTTTCTGTATTCTATATTTGCACTGTTGTTTTCCAACAATCAGGGTAGTTAATACTGTGAATGTAGGTCAATCACCACATGGTGATCTTTTAAACCAAGCTTGTAGAGTAATAATAACGAGCAGAGGATTTTCCTTTTTAATTTTATGCCATACATTCATTTGGATTTTTTTTTTTTCAAAATGACTCAGTACAAATAAAACCACACTTTCTGCTGCCAAGGTGGGGGTTTTGCCCCATTTGATCTGAATGACCAGTCCTCTCCATTTACATGTGTAAGGCTTGTTTCTAAGTTTGGATACTAGTCCACAGGCTGACGGTTTCAGACGACAGATGTTGGCTTTCTGTTTGTTTCCCATCTTCATCAGCACAAGTACCTATCTTGTTTTTCCAGTCTTTAATCTCACCCCTTTTCAAATCATCTTGATCTTGTGTAAACCTTTAACTCTCCATATAGTAATTTTCACATTCCATAAAAGGCTGATGGGGTATTGTCCCGGCGTGGACACCCAAGTTTGTGAACACGATAACTCGAGAACAAGGCGATGTAGGATTTCAAATTGATACCATAGGTGCATCTACTAAAAATCTTGTACAAGTTCAAATCCCGGTGACCTTGACCTCAAGGTCTGAGGTCAAATTTTCTGAAAACACAATAACCCGAGAAAGATGTCACCTAGGATTTTCAAATGTATACCGTAGGTGCATCTACTAGGAGGCTGAGGGGTAGCACTGGCAGCCGTCAGTATTTTTTAATGTTTTGTTTTTTTGGTTTTTTTTTAATTTCCTTTTGTTAACCTTGTTTCAGCCCTAGTCATATTAGCTCACATGACTCATACTGCATTGATGTGGGCTGACCCAAAATGCAAAACAGAAACATTTTATTGTTATTAGATTTATTTTAATGACTATCTAATTAGAACATAGCAAAAGTGAACCAGAAAACCCACTGACAGCTGGGATAACTTGTGATTTTCCACTACCAACAGATGCAACACACTTATCTCACTTACGACTTGTCCAGACAGAAGACTCTGTTTGTGTAAATGGCCAAAAGAAGGGTTTGCTATTACTGTTTAAGGAAACCCAAGCTCGAAGACTAGCTTCATCCCTTCCTTTCTTTTCTTCTTATTGCTGTTTTTCCGCACTTCTCCCAGCATGGGGTTCATATTGCGGAAGTGAGTAATGAGACCTGTGTGCATACTAGTGTCCTGGATTACCAATACACTTGCAGCAGATTAATATGAAGCCAGGTTTTCTAAGTGCATTCACTGTGCTGCAAAACAGAATCCAAGAACAGCAAACATAAATTAAACATCTTTAGAAATATGACCTGAGGTAGCTATTGCCTCCTTCGACCAAGTGCTGAGCGGCCAATCCAGATAGCATCTCTAATCGTTTTCCCATGCTGTGAGGCCATGCTGCAGAAAGGCTAAAGAGTGTTTTCATAGCTCCCAGATTACCTCCCAGAGTATGACTAATACATATCACACATACATCAGCCTTTTTTTTCACTTTGTCTTACACTCTAACTCTGGCTGTTTCTCTCTTATCAGTTTGTATATCTGTGTCATGTCTGTCTTTATCTCACACACACACACGCTGAGAGGAGGTGTGCAGTACTCTGGCAGCAGCCTGTCAGCAGCGTAAATGACCTGTGAAGAGTTTCACGGTGCGTGTCATTAGGCAGCTTAAGATTTGTTTCAACAGTGCTTTACCTGAAGGCTCCATTCATGGGCCCCCAGGTATGACTGCCCCCCCCCACAGGGGGATTCAAAGGGTAGTTGCCAAATTCCAGTACTCCATCCACACAGGACAGTGATGGAAAGCCTGTGAGCATCATGGGGCAGTATTTAAGTGTCGAGTGCGCTTTGAGAAAGACGTGTCATGTTTTTAAAAAGTTGTTTAGACTTATTCGTGCTGTTTTGCTGGAACACTTATTTTAATTGTTGCTTGTTTTTTTTTTAATGTGTAACTAAATTTCTTTGGAAATTGACTGAAAGAAGACAGCTTGTAATACATGAAAGCTGGATTCACATTTTGGTAAAAGCATTTTAATAGTGTATCTGTGTCTTATTAAGATATTGGAAGCTTTAGTGTGAAAACAACATACATCCAACTGTGGTGATATGAATGTTCACCACTTTTTGACCTCCTGAGGCAAAACCTTTACAGTATGTTGTTTATTTAACTCTCCTGTCTGACTAATTTACAAGTAGTTAATCACTATGATATATTTTGTTGGCTAAAAAGTCATGTAAAGGTCAATGGCACTCAGACATAAGAGTGATAAGGAGGATGAAGCTGTCCACCGAACCGTCTTGTTATTATAATCTAAATCACTGCTTTGGAATGGAACGGAGGAATAGAAAAAAACACAATTTATGAAGGATTTATTATCTCACTGAAAGCTCTGCAGTCAATGCAACTTTCTTAAATTCCTGGTCTTGTACACTGTTCAAGCTGGATTATAACTATGTTTTTTTTTTTAAATCTTCATCCAAATAGATCTCACATTGATATTCCAGCATTGCCATGCTTTATTAAGCATGCTGATAAGGGTCTGCAGACTTAACTGTGTTTTGAGAAGCGAGACTTTCTTGCACACAGCCAACAAATATCCCTGTTGCCACATTCCTCAAGCCTATATCTGCCAACACCTTTGCGCTACAATGGCTTTGGCCCTTTTCTCCCCAGCCCATAATAGTCAACGTGGGCCGTAATGGTCTGTTGACAGGTTTAGGCTGAGGTAATTTTGTTGCTGGGCTTTACAGTGAGGTGCCAAATCTTCCCCTGAGGAAAAAAAAAAGAGCAGCAGAAGCATGGAAGCTAGCTATTAGCTTCTTCTACACACTTAGTTATTGGCAGATTGATATTAAAAAGTCTGGAGAGAAAGAGGCAGCAGATCCTTTCTACATTAGGGCTTTAAGGACCTGGAGGTAATTGGAGGCTTAGTTTTGCTTTGTTGTACAGTAAGTGACTCAATATATAAGCTGGGTGCTAAAATGTTAAGTGGTGCTAGCTTCTGTGAGTTGTGTGCTCCTGAGTAAAAATGGCCCCCACTGTGCAGAGACACAGTTCATTATTTGAAGCAGGACTGCATAAAGGAGAGGCCAGCTGAGTAGAACTCCAGCTGCCAAACTAATACACACACACACACACACACACACACACACACACACGCAAATGCAATGCAGAACAAACACACCATGGAAAATGCAACGGAAAGCAAGACTGCTGGGGCCAAGGGGTTCCCTTTGCAATGTGCAAAGCAGATCAACCACACACACATGCACAGGAGTACACAAGCACCTGCCAGCTGACCTCTCCTGTGGGATATAGGTCCCAGGCTTCCCCAGTGCTCCAAAGCCTCCCACCCACTGCACACACACATGCACACAAGCTATTGTTGTGACCTTTTCAGGGTCATGCTGGGCCCTGCCTGTACCTGCACACTGATGGTGAGTAGCTAATGATATTCGCCTCTGTACTGTTATATCATCTGGCTCTCATTTAAGACTGGTTGCAGAGACGCGAAGGAGGTTCATTATACTGTATACAGAGTATCAATGTGTTTTTTGTATTTGTATCGTAAAGGCTTTTTTTTTTAAAAAAAGCCAAAACAACTGTAAATGCTTCAAAAACATTCTGTTCTTCCTACATGCATTCTTCACTGTATTTTTCCTATATTTTTCCTTAAAAAAATCTCTTTTTGTACATATAAAAGGAAACAGTTCACACATACAGAAACATGGATTGATAAATTCCTTGAACAAATGCCAAATGCTAAGTCTCAAGCTTACTGGCCCTGGACATTTAACTCCAACCTCCCTTCTGGGGTAGAGCGTATTAGCTGCAGGGGTGTACTCTTCATCTTGGCTCAGATGTCTCCCCTGTTTCCCAACCCTCTTTACATAATGCAAACTTGGCGGCTAACTAGCTCTACAAAAACAAGGTAGTTTCAGTTACTACCCAAATGGTGTACCCCCACGCTGCCAAGCAAGGCCCCGATTCCTTGTGAAGACATGCAAAACTGAATCCTCAAACAAAAACATACAAATCTGTGTCTTGCTCTCAGCGGAGAAAACACAGGGCAAAGTCTTGATGGAAATGTTTCATTTCTTTTGCCTCCCAACAGATGCTAAATGAGCAGCACCGCACTCTCTCGATTTGCATCTTTAGTTGCTTTGTTGATTTGGTAACACATATTTGCATTTGGAAACAGCTCAAGTAATTTGACTGGGGACCCCCAATTTGCCTTTGAGGAGAAGTCTGTTCTACAAACATTGCTGCGTGCTGGCATTCCTTTCGTTTCCTTGCTGTTTGGTTTTTAGTGTATTTGGGAGTGTGAGATAGAAAAAGTGAGTATATTATTGAACATAACCAAGTCTTATAACTGAGTGAGAGTGTTGATCTGCGGCACATATGAGCCTCTTTATAAGCTTCTTCTGTCTGTCGTACTTAATCAGAGAGACAAAATAGAAAAACTGACAATAAAACAGAGAACAGTAAGCTTTGGATTTGGACAACATTCTGCTCTGTACTGGGATTTGTGTTTGTGTGTGTTCCTGTCTTGTATACTTACAAGGAGATACATAAGAGATAGATTAGGGACATATCTCAAAGTTAAGAATTTGGTCTGTTCTCACATTTTTGATGGTTCAGTTTCATTAGTTCAGTAATTATCGCATCTTGTTCATGGACACAAATTCTGCATTTTTAGTCAATATGGAAATAAAAAGCAGCTGCAGTGCAGCCTGATGGCAGTCTGTGAAACAGTCATGACACTTTTGATTTGTGCTTATGGACACAAACTGGAAAATACCCAGTGGGAAGCGAGAGATAATGCAGGTGCAATCACAGGAGGTTCACATATGAGACTAGAATATAAATCCCACACTGGACAGATATTCTTACGCCCCATTTTGTATTATTTTTACATTTCTTTGTTAGGTTTAGACACAAAAATTTGTTGGTTAGGTTTGGGAAAATAAAAATCATAGTTTGATCATGTTGATGGGGAATCAAGAAGTGTGCAGAAAAAAACTCACGTGGCCCTAAAAGACTACAAACACACAAGAATTGCCACTTATGTGTGTGCTTTCAAAGTGATCCATGAGATTTGTGTTTATTTTTATTTTGGCTGCATTTCTGCTGCTAATCATCAGGCCTGTGATGTTTCTGCACGGGACATCTTGTTGGTGGATTAAATGCTGATTCAACACTGCGAACTGTTGCGAATACTAACCTCCCACCTTTGTTTACCCCAAACAAACTGCTATTCCTGCTGCAGAGGCTTCATTCCATGTGTGCCAGAGAAGTTGTTCCACAACAGACCACAGACTGACTGTTTAGTGCAACACATGCAAAGGCTTTCATGACCTGGATGTTCTGTGTGTACTGTAGCTGTGCATGGATAACAAAACCAGCGCTTTGATTCAGGTTTTCAGCTTCTGTTGCAGTAAAGGCAAACAAGACTTGCTTTGGTGGATGTGGGAAATCCAAACAGCTTGCATCATCTGAAATATAAGAATCACTCATACTGCCATAACTGATCTGTAGTTTTTCATTCTTTAAGGAAAATTAATTATACTTTAATTTTTTGGTTACATATGCCAAGTTACTCTAGTACATCGACTAGAGTACCCACAACAAGTCACCTCAACAATGGTTTTCTCTATCAATACTATCAAAACAAGCCTGTCCTGTGTCATACATGCCACCTTGACATATAAGGCCTGTTTACATGCTGCAAACTCCCCCACCACACCACCACTCAACCGCCCACACGCAACCCACGCTAAAGGTTACCATGCTGGGATTTTAATCTACATGTGAAATGTGCTCTCCTACGCCTCTTCTTCTGTCTAGTCAGCAATCTGGCTATCGCCCTGCTATTCAGAGAGCCTTGCTTTATTGATTGAATGGGTTTTAGTTTGGAACACACACACTGGAAAACATCCATCCATCCACGTACACACAAACTGGTGACTTTGTTACAAATGGAGGGAGGGAGAGGGATGAGTGTCAGGCCTCGCGTGATGGGCGAACATCAATCATTGCTTGTCAGCCTCGCCTTTTTTCTTCACCCCACCCCACCCCGCCTCCACCTCCTCTCACTTTTTTTCTGCTTCACTGATCAGCCTTTGTTTTGAATGGATGTGGTGGTGTGTATGTGGGGAATGCAGTCTGGCCACATGGACAAGATGTGGGCAGCTTCCAGGTGTTATCGTTCTCAGATGCCAATTAAATCTTGTGTCGTCTACTTTAGTACCTCCAGGTCATGACAAACACCATGCATTTTAATTAGTTTGACATGTGATAGATATTAGCATTGTGAGTGCATTAAAGTTTATGTGCATGTGTAGAAGTCGTGCATCTATGCATTTCTGTTCCTCTGTGTTGACTTCATTTACAGTGTGTTTGTGAATGCAAGAATTTCAAGCAGCAATAGAGATGATTAGAGGTTTGTTATGAAAATCGGCCTTCTGAAGCTATTTTTTATTTTGAATAATTGTAGAAAGCATATCATAGCATATCACAAACTTAGCAATCACATTTGACTTTAATGGTTCCCATCAATGTCTCTGAGCACCATTAAGATCATACACTCAGCAATCAGAAAGGGACATTTTAAAACCCAGTTCCTCTTTACTGCAGGATGATCACAAACATGATCACCAGGCACATCCATCCAGTGAGGAATTAAAAAAGGATTTCAAACTGAGACCATCGCTGTCTCCATGTGGTATTGTGGTGTTAAGTGTGCATTTGCTAACTTAATAAATGCCACCTGCTTTCAATCCCACAGAAATTTAATGAAGAGAGTAAACTGGTTGTTTGCTTTGCCCAATGTAGAGTAGACCACAGGGACATGATAACTTGTAAATCACATGAGTTCACTTACAGTTTATAAATTCCCAAAGAAGAATTTTATTCCTAGTGTGGGGATGATTCAACAATTTTGTGTTTATTATATTGTTGCGGCAGGCACATTTTCTTCTGTGACTGTACTATAAATGTTTCAGATGCATTGAGGGCAATATAGGCATCAGGTTTTGACAAGAATGAACAGTGTGTAGCATATAAAGGACAGCTGATGTGTGCATTAGAATCAGATATCTCTGTTCTACTGCAATGATTTTAATCTAAAACTGTCCGTCATGAGTCTCCGACTTATCATCTCCTTTCACAAAATACACTGTGAAAAAAAAGCCCTGAATGATCTTGATTAAAAGATATTTAAAGCTAAATAATAGAAAGCTATGCTTATTTCTAAGCTTGGAATGTTCCTGTATTGAAGCATTCACAAGAAATGTACAATATGTTTATTTAATTATTCTTTATTTGTAGAGGAAAGATGGATGTTACATGAAGACACCACAGCATTTATGGGCTTATAAAACACTTAAAACTGAAGAAAAACTATGCAAAAGACAGTACAAAATACAAAACCTTAATTTAGAACTCTTTTGTTTTTGAGTATTAAACGATCCCAGCAATTATTCAATTTGAATTCTGCAGGTAAGGAATTCCACATGTTGAAACCCTGAACAGAAAAATAAAGCTGTTTGTCCAAATGAAGAATAATGTAAGGGCGCATCAAAATTCCTGTTGGAAGCTCCATGTGTTAAAAACCCTGAAATTCTGAATAGCATGTCAAGGTCACTGGGCATGTGAGGAGCCTGATTATGAAGGCATTTATAGATCAGTTGTTTGCTTTGTGGCTGTTTCTTTTCATTTGCCCATCTCTGTGTACGTTGACTTTTCTGTGTGCTTCATGTTCAAATTTCAGAGAAACCGGAGGATAAGAAGACATCCGGAACTAATAGACTTTCCAAAGACTTGAGCTCAGAATATAACGATTTATGAATCGGCCAGGGACAAGTGCTTCGTCTGTTTGTCAGGGAAACATATATTTCTTCTTTTCCCTTTTTGGAAAAATGGATTTGGCCGTCCACCAATCACTGGGAGTGTGTTCTCTTCATGTTGTGCCAAAAACTACAGCATGCTTCTCTTTCTCTGTTAGTCGTTCTGCCTCTATTTGTTATTATGCTTTGTGTTGTGTGGAGAAAGCCCCAGTGTGTCTTATTTGTAATGGGTGCCAGGGGCTGGGGGAGATGTGTTTTCAATTACCACTTGGTAGAATGACTGATGGTAAGACAATCAAGCACAGAACTGCAGCTCAGTGTGTATGTGTCCGTGCACATGTGTGTGTATTCATCCACACGCGACGACTACGTTTGTATGTGTGCGAGCTTGCATGTGCATACTTCTTTGTGCACTTTTGTGTGTGCATGAAGGCATCTGTGTTTCTATGAGATATGCACTCTGATTTTTCTCATATTCTGCTTTGTTGGGTCAGCAAGGAAATTGCCACCATTGTTAAAGAAATACTTGAATATAGCAGCCAAACAAAGACATTTTTCTTGGTAAAACATAATGACAGATTCCCATTGCTTAAAATTATTGCTCTAATCTATTAACTTTCAAAATAATCCTCAGGGATACCTCCACATCATTTTTGCTTGTTTAGCTGGTTGGCAAAATCTCCTCTAAAACCAAAATCAGACCAAAACAACAAGAAGCATATGATACTAAAAGCAAAACAAATCCTGACCATGGTTGTCATGAAAAATTGCTAGGAAGCATTGGTGGTCTAATACTCAGGGATTTTCCTCAGAAAACCAGAGTTGGAAAGACACAAGATACAGCAGCTTGCCTTGAACGTACTCGTACTCGCAATTTTGTAACATTAACATAAATTGTCTTAACCATTATATCCAATCAAGTGCAATAAAGTAAATAATTTGATCCCACTGAGGTTTTTTTTTAACAATAACTGAATCTTATTGACATTTATCCAGAAGCAGCAGCTCATTTGTGGCACAGCCCCACCTACTGGCAGTAGGAAACAGCTTTGTTTTACAGTAGTTGCACTGCATATGTTTTAAGTCAGTAGCTCTGGATAAATGCATGACGTGCTCGATTCCAGAGGCTGCTATGTGGGGATATTTCTACACTCATAAGGTCTGTACCTTGAGTGTGGCCGTGCAACAATATGCATGTGCAGAGCTTTTTGCAATAAAACTGGATGGAACATATTTGACCCTAAGTGAGGCTAACTACATGTTACCACATTACCATTTTACCAAACATAAATGTAACAGGTCATCTCTCAAACTCCACCTAGCACTAGCTAGATGTGGCAAACAGTTCTGTCGAGGCGTGACAGTAATGCAACCTGACACTGTTTATTTGGAGATGCCCCCTGTGTGAACCTTGCCAGTCAAACACACTTAAGTAATGGCAGCAGGTACTGATGACAATGAAATAAGACTAAAGTGTCTGGTATTTAACTAATTTTGCAAAGTCCAATCTGACATATATGTTCCACAGCTAAACAACATACTTGACAACAGAATACTTTGTCACTTTGTCTCATCCTGTTGGTTTCTCAAAAAAGTGGGTTGAGAGCATTGCTAGCCTAATCTTAACCCATAATGCCACGCTACAGTGGCACGCTCTACATTCAAAAACATTTTGAAGTTCATTTAGTGCATGCAGTATGATGCCATGCTGCTCAACTGTACAGCAGGTTGGGAAGAACAGGTGCACTTAGTGAGATTATCAATTGAATCAAAATTGTGCAGTTTTCTAGTTTTGAATTTGCCACCAAAATGCACCATTTTCACCTATATGATCTTCATATAAACTGTGTGCTTAAGCCCCTCAGTGTGCCTCAATTTAGATACTTGGCTAAGTACACTTTCATACAGTACACTCCTACACTACATACTTACTTGTGCAGTACTTAAATTTTGACAGTGTAGTGGTGTCTCAATCTGCACACAGTGAGTTGTGCACTTACTGGGAATGATGTTTCTCGGTGTTTGACTGTAATTGTCATCCTCGCTTCTGTCTTTTCTGGACATTTTCAACTTGCCATGCTTTTGTCCAGACAGAAAACTTAACGTACATATGTAACGAAAATGTAATGTGTGGATTTAACTTTTACAATGCCTCCAATCAGCTTCTACTAGTTAAATAGCATTGGTATCATCACTGCTGCTGATGACATAGCTCTTTTTGGTGGACGCTCCCTTTTGGAGCTAAGATGGTGACTGCATTAAGTATACGCTGTCCCACATTCAACTTTTTTGACTGTTATGAGAACACAATCTGAGAAGAACACTTAAGAGTGTAACAGAGTGTACAGGGGCATCCACACTTGGTGACCCTAGAATGTCAGTGACATTGAGTGACTTACAGCGACGGACGAAAGAGCCAGTAGTGATGCAAAGTGGGAAAGGTTGCTGGTTCAATTCCAGCTGGAGATGCAAATCCGTTTTGCGGTTGTGTCAGGAAGGGCAAACAACAGCAAAAACTCTGCCAAATCAAATATGCAGAGCTACCCATGTGGGGACCCCCTGTGGCAAGGGAGTAGCTACTATTACTTAAATGTTGTTGAATCGGGAGCTTTACTGATGAAATTCCTTTGGGGTGTCAGTCTTTGAGATGCTTCACCACGTTTGTTGTGCTGCTGTTCGTTTGTTCAGCTGCTAGTGAGGGGAGGGGCTGTGTGTCCCTGCTTGTTTGCAGGGCTGTTGTGTGAGGTTGTGTATCAACTGGATGAGGCGGAGATGACAATGTTGACATCAATACCTTTGCAATATCTTTGTTTTCAATCTGATAGTAGTTTTTAGTATCATTTAGAATTCAAGCATAGTTTTTTTTTTTACAGCTATACTCGGTGTATGTGCTGCTTACGGTACTGAGAAAAAACAAGTGTTTTCAGAAATTTGGTATCCAAATGTCAGTTCTGGTGACATTCCCATTACTGAGCATCTGGATTCTTGAATGTCTGCTATCTACAAAGTGATGTGCAACAAATGAATCGCTTCCTGTGTTGATGCCCCTTAAGTATGAAAGTATGGGATTTAAGACACAGTGCTTGTTTACCACCTTATTTATGGAGTCCTGGATATGCTGTTAAATGGAGCATTTAAATAGTCACAGGTGATGTGGTTCACAGCCAACCAGTTGCAATTCCAAGGTATGTAATACTTCTTGTTTAGAAAATATCCCTGACTTCTAAAAGTGTAAAGAATTTTGGAAGCCAAATTAGGGCATTGCTGAAGTAAAAAAAAAAACAAGAATTTCCCCAACATGGTTAGAAAACTGTACTGTAATAAAAACACAAAACATGCACAGACACAGACAAATAGGCATACACTCATATCCACACACAGTGTGATAGAGAAAGGGTGTATTAGAAGTGCATTGTATATTTATGAGGCCATGTGGCACCACATTTAGTTCACATTCATTAAAATATTGAAGAGCTTTCTCTCCCCTCTCTGACTGACTCAAACCAACTGAACTGACTCAAAACAAGAGGACAAGTTTTTTGGAGTGAAAATGAATAAAATGCATACATATAGCACCTTTTTCTTATTAATGAATAATTTATACAGTTTTTTCTAACAGATTAAAAACTATAAACACAAGGTCTGCTAACAGGTTTATGCAGTAAATACAGTACAGCACAGTAGTACAGTAAATTTCTCTTTGTGGGAGCTCATAATAATTAAAAATCAAAACACAAAGAACAGTCACATCACATGTATATAGTGTATTCACTAACATTCAGACAAATATAATTCCACAGTAAGCGACTCAAGAATTAAAACCTAGTTTATCAGGAAGAATTTAATTAATATTTCATGTCCTTTTTTTGCTATTGATCCCTATTTTCCTTGGGAATTACAACAGTGACCTCTAGTGTGGTTGTTTCCCTGAAGACCTGAGAGTAAGGCCCATGCTGCTGCGGCACAGTGACAATTACACAAGTAACGTGTACCTCTATGTACCTCTATGAAACTTTACTCTTGATTTTAGCCCACATTGCATCGTTTGATCCATGGCTGAACAGCATGTTTAAACTCGTTGCCTTTTTCAGTAGCTCCAGGTGATTCTGTTGCAGCCCAACAGTCTGAATAGAATTTCCAAATAATGTTTGTTTTACTCAACTTGCAAAACCAGATGGATGGAGTTCAACACTTGCAACAAATACCAGGAAGTTTAGATAATTTTTGGAACATAATAAAAAAAATACAGCTGAGTTTTGTGTGACTGAAACTTTATCCAACATCATCTGAAGAGCTTTTGCGCAGTAAATTGAATTTGTTACTGGATGAAGGCTAATTATTCCCGCAAACTACAACGCAGCAATTACTTAGTGAGTGAATGCTACATAGATTGCAATCTTATGTTCTCTTTCAACTCAAAACAGATGAGATGGAAGTCTTCCCTGAAAATTTGGAAAATTGAAATGTCAGGCAGTGCACACACAGATGTACATACAGCCTAACCCTGCAGTGTGTAATATAAAAACTGATGTGTCATCCTTTAAAAATTACTTTATGTTTGATGGGCAGAATTCATAGTATATCTTGCAAACTGAATGTTTCTTAAGGCAATAAATGGCACCGCAATAAATTATAAACTTTGTGTCCAGGTTTAAACACAAGCACAGTACTCAGGCATACTGACAGCACCCTTGTGACAACAAACTCCAACCACTACAAATGCCACCCAACACCAAATCACTGCATCTCAGAAACTTCTCTCTCTCACACACACACACACATGCACAGACACACTTGTTTTCCACCAGTGAGGCCCTTTAGCCTCAGACTCTCCACAATGAAATTTTCATGCAGCCATATGGAGGAGTATTGGTGAGAGAGATTTACTGTCTGGGCTAGACGTCCCGGTGGAGAAAACAAGGAAACTTGAACATATTGGCTCCTGTAAATCAGAAGGAAAGGAGAGAAGCTCCTGGATTTTGCCACTGCTCCTCCTGACTACAAGAAGACTTAGTAGGGGAAAAGAAAAAGTCTCTGTGTTTACGTATCAGTGTGGGAATGTATGTTTGTATGGTGTGGCATTTGTGTCAAAGTTCAGCTGAGCAGGTATTGGAGAAAAACAGTGGAGGTGTTGACCCCTATTCTTTGCCGTGATATTATGAAGGAAATGGAGGAAATGGGGCCTTTAAATTGACCACAAACTTTAGAAAAACAACCCACTGTCAGGGGAAAGGCCACTGTTACTGCAAGACAAATAACACTGCAGTGAAGTAATACCTTCTTTAACTCCCTCTGAATGTGTGTTTTACATTGTACTGTATATTGCAGGTATAACTTGTTCTGTGTTGTATTTGTAATTAGCTTTGAGTGACAAAGCAGGAAGAAAAAAATGACCCACCTGTGGGTTGTTGGCACTGTCAGATTCCTTGTCATTGTTACCCAAGTTTCCCTTAAAGGAATATTTCAACATTTTAAGCAACGTATTTTTTGTGGTGTTAATTTTTTCTTGCAGTTATATAAGAAGTTAAATTTTGATTCTTGAGTCTGTGTGTTAATTTTGGAGTTAGATCAAGGGAATGATTAGCTTGTCTTAGGATTATGTCTGAGCCAGCCAGCACTAACCAAAGTTGCAAAATCCACCTATAAGCTCATCTAAAGCTCACTAATTAAAGCATTTTTGTTTAATCCTCAAACAGAAATGGGAAGGCTCAGCTGTAAGAATTTCCTGGTAAACTTGAACAGACAAAATAGTGTATAATAAATAAAAAGACAAGAAATATCAGGTATTACAGAAGGTAAGCAATGTATAAGTTACAGGCAGGTGAAAGATAAAATAGATAAATGTATTGATCAGCAGGGCAGATAATGTAATGTAATTTACTTGCATAGCACTTTTCTAGTCTGACTGACGACTCAAAGTGCTTTAGACTACAAGTCACATTTTAACCATACATTCAACACTTTGTCTACCTCACATTCATGGCTAATGTCTTTAGACTCTGGGAGGAAGGAGAAGTACCCAGAGGAAACCCAGACAGGCATAAGGAGAACATTCAAACTCCACACACAAAGGCCCCAGTCAGGATTCAAACCAGGAACCTTCAGTCCACCTCTACCACCATGTTGCCCATAGTAAATGGACAACATAATGAAAATAGAAACTCTTTTCTGTTGTCACTGTTAAATCACCCCAAGAAACAGTGTTAGGAAAAGTGTTCCTTTGATCACAGACACGTCAGAACCTAAATGTGCCAAGCTGGATCAATGAGCAGCAGAAATGTCAACCAGATTCCCAGTGTTACAGAGCAAGAATGCTGAAGGGGATTATGGCACATGGTCGTTCTTCCTGATAGCCTTGTTATCATTCATACATGCTAATGACTGGGTTTAGGATGGATGGATGATTAGGCAAAGACAAGTAGAATGAGAGTTGACACTGTAGTGAGACTGAGGGCTGAGGAAGGAGATTTAGAGATTGGAAGTTGTCTGAAGTAAATGGGGTTGGGGTTATAGTTTTATCTCAGGCAAGCAATCATACCTGCCAATACAGTACATTCTCACCTTAGAATGTCTTGAGGTTTGGTCAAGTCACATTTAAACATACTGGATACCACTTTAGGGTTGTTTTCGACCTGCTGTGAAGCATCTTTCTGTGGTGGCATGAATGAAAAGATTTCCATTTGAAACACAAACATTTGTATCCCATCTACAGCTATTAGTCTGTTTTCTTGCTTGTCAAACTTGGTGGGAAATATGATTAGATGTTTGATACATTCAGTCTTTAAGAACAGATATCTGAACCTGAACTTGTAGAAAGTTAAAAAACTGAAAGCTTTCTGGTTTCCATTTGTATTCTGAGTTCTATGGGCCAATCACATTTGAACTTTGAAATAGACTTTGGTTTCATGCTGGTAAACAGACCTTGAGGAAAACAACCAAAAAAAAAAGTCAATCTCACAATCATTGGCTTTGGTGTTTTGTGTTTTATTGGCTTTTTTTAAATGTATCTGCATACATGAACAATTACTGGTTCCCAGAACTGGAAGTCTTGAACCAGATATTGATTCCCTGGATCTCCATGGGGATTTTCAGATACAACAAATAGAGTCCAGTTATGATCCAGTTGAAATGGTGTGCAAATGTCTACATATACCTCTGCTTTAGGGTGTTACGTTACATTACCCGTATCTCATAATGTTGAAGCATGCTGTTGTACTGCATTCCAGTTCCTATGGATTCACGTGTATAAGTAGAGACACATGGAGTACACTTGCTTGTATATCCATATTTGTGAGGAGATTCACTGACAAAATGAAATCCCTAGGACCTAAACTTAGACTCAGATGTAAACATCGACCACCCACCCTGAATCCCAACTTAATTTTTACCCAAACCCTAAAACCAAGTCTTTAGCTTCAAACAGCCCTTCAAAGGTGTGGCAGAACATGAAGACAGGCCAGAATGTCCTCATTTTCCTGAAATGCCTGCAGACCCATGGCTTAGACTCAAACTGGTTCTAACAAAGTTAAACATAAAAGTACACACACACACATACACACAGTTTCCTTGAAGGTATATCAATACTTAATGCCCAGAGTTATTAATATAGGTCATTTCATGCCAAAAGCTTTGGGTCTTTCTGGTCTCTCTCTTTCTCAAGTGAACCTGAATCGGTGCCAAGATCAGGGGAGCAGTGTAAACATCCAGGTCTCAGCTCAGAGCCTGCCGGTCCAGACTGCACAAAGCCTCCAGCCTCACCTCAGCCAGCACATTCCCCCCGCGTCACTCAAAGACCACAACAATCCTGTCTTTGTTGGCCAGTGATTGATGACACACAGGAATTTCATTCATGACCGCCCTGTGTTTTTGGGTTACTGTGACGACCAGGTGAAAACAGAGTGCATTGGGGGTATTGAGTTTCCCAACCTTGATCACAGGGAAAAAGTTTAAGGGGGGGAAAAAGGAGAAGCAACAACGGAGAGGTCACTGTAGAAGTTAAACAAACAGCCATCACTGTTATCTCAGAAGATAAGCAGTGGGAATTATCTTATTGATTGTTCACAGGTCCAGTCGATGCTCACTGTGTGTCGTTTCACACAGGTGACTTGAAATGTAACATTTACTTCTCAGGTTCTCTGGTGTTTTTTTGGTCCATTTGTAGTTTCACTGAATTCAATAGAGACCATAAAGTTTTTAAGATAATTTGTTTAAGGTTTAAAAATTTGCTATTACATCATTTTTGGACAGGCTGCATTGGTTTCACATAAGCCAAGTACACAAATGTGTACTTTGTGTACTTGTTCAGAAAACTGAAGCAGAGGGAAAGCAAATGACACATTACTTATAAGGGTCCCAACTCACTCTAACACACATGCACATACACACACATTTTCCCTGAGCACACATGCGCACACACTCACATTAAGCACACTCATTTAATGGATATAGCTAGTTGGTAAAGTGCACCATTAAGAGAGTTGAGAGGCTGAGCATAACAAAGCTCTGATGCAATATTCATGCCTTCTCATTCTGGGCTAATGCTGTTTTTCCTCCATTCCAAAGCAATGGATTTGCACATTACACGTCCCTATAAAGATTCTTAAAGTGTACGTGGAAGAGATTTTCTTGGAGCACTTGATCACCTTATTCCACAGTGGGTAATTAGGAATTTGTTTGTCCACATACCTATCAGATAGGCATAAACACATTAAACTGGAGGGGTCAGAGATGCAGAGAGCAAGTTAAGTGTTTAGATGTCTTACACAAGGACAAAGCACAGAGATGGACAATCTGAAAATCAACCTTAAAAATGTCATCCTAAGTGCTTGCTGGTCAGTTTAAGTTAAGCAATAAAAACTACTAGAGTACAATAATGGCAGAATCAGAAAGCCATTGAAAGTACACTAACTGTGGACAGCAAGGATGTCCTGCGTTTTTATTGAAATGTCATTTATGTCCATCTCAGCAGTTTGTCCATACTGTACTTTAATTTATGTGAACCCATGCAATAGAAAGTTGTTTCTGCCATCCATAAGTCAGAATTTTGGTTTATTTTCTCAAAATTTCGAGTTAGGTATCTCAAAAATTTTATTTTTTACTCAAATTACTGAGAAAATAACTCAAAATTAAGAAAATAACTTGAAATTTTGAGTTATTAATTCAAATTTCTGAGATAATAAACCAAAATTTTGATTTTTATTTTCAGTGGTGGAAACAAGTTTTCATACACAAATCAATAGGAATAACAGTAATAATTTTATTTGCTTGAATGTCTTGATAAGTCAGACAGTATGCAGAAACTGAAACTGTTAAGTAACATACACAAAAGCAAATACTCATCATAAATGTGTCTTGACCCTGAGCCTTAACTTTGTAGGATGACTTAAATCATACACCCATTATAACCTTCTGCAGACTGCATCTTTACATCATTAGACCATATTAAGTCTCCAGTATGGCTCCAAAATTCATCCATCCATCCATTCTCTTCCGCTTATCCAATTCAGGGCCGCAGGGGGACTGGAGCCTATCCCAGCTGCTATAGGGCGAGAGGCTCCAAAATTGTACATTTGAAATTGTAGAATTTCACATCCCAAACAGGCACCTTTTTAATCCAAAATTATTTTTAGCCAATATTTTACTTTTGCATAAATTAGTATATATGTGTGAATACTGGACATAAATTTGTAAAACTGCATTTTACAAATACATCATACATGACATGGCTGACCAAAGATAGCAGCAGGGTGTACAGCAACAGTCCGAGTTCATATTCCTGGAATGTCAGGCAAAAGTAATTAATTTAAATGTCTATAACATATCTCATACTTTATATGATCAAGTGACCGTGCATAGCTGTAGATAAAAGATTAAAAAAAATGCTGGTCATAAAAGAAGTAAATGACAGAAGTGAGAAGTGATAATTCTGGCTCTGTTCCAGTATCCTGCCAAACTCTCCTTTAACCTCACAGAAACAAAGGCCTTTTAGTGACATAGATTTGCAGCTAATAAAGCACTCCAGCATATTTTAGCCTTCATCTGCCATGCAATATGTGAATATATAAAAATGTTTGATATCCTCATCTGAGCTCCCATCCAGGTATGAATTATTCACCTCAGCATGGCCACTCCATTATGTACCATGCCTGCCACTTAGGCTGATGCTCCTCCTCAGCTCCATGAATACAGAGACATTAGGCTTCTCACTTATACACACTTATACACAAAAACATGCACAATTATATACAGTTCACTTGCACAGACACAGGCATGCACTACAGCATACACATCATAAACTTTATTCACATTTATATAGCACATAAATACAAATATGGCATATAAATACAACATGGGCATGCACACTCACAAGACATGCTTGCTTGCCAAGTGATTTAGACGGTAAATAGTCTCACACAGCCAGACCTGTCTCCACAGTGCTGTGTAGTCACTGAATAAAAACCTTACCTTGAATATGAAGACATTTCTCTGTCTGCTTCTCTCTCTGTCACACACACACACACACACACACACACACACACACACACACACACAAAAACACCAACTAATTAAACAGTATCCCCTTTCTCTACTGGTAATCAGTTCCACATTGAGATCATCTCCCACTCCCACAGTGTACACACTCTAACCTATCTTTCCATAAACCCAGAAAGAGTCATTATCGACTTCCCTCTCAGTTAAAAATACCACTCCTTTATCAAAGGTTAGTTGTTATCGGCTGTTTGTTTTGCACACAAACCACAGGCAGTACAGAGGGAGAAGTGAGGAAGCGACCTCTGGCAGCCCAGACTGATGATGACAGCTTTACGGCCCATGATTGGAATACAACCATCAATTATGGCACACTGCACGTAAAACGTAGACAGTATCAAACAACAATACAGAATAGCTTGCGAGTGATCTTACACCGCACAAATTCTAATGTTATAAAGTATGCAAACAATTTAACCTTTATATATATGCTTAGTCGAGTGATAGATCTGTCCAGGGTATACCCCAGCATAAGCTCCAGTCTGCCAGTGACCTTGAATTGGATAAGCGCTTGAGAAAATAATTTGATAGACAGACTTAGTTTATCTTTCCCTTGAAAATAAAATTGTCAGTTGACTACTACTGAAGTTATGTGCAATGTAAGCAAAATACTATAGTGACATAATGCTGATACTGATATAATATTGTTTTATATGGCGCTAAAGGACCTAAGTGTAGCAGTGTTTTTCAAAAAGTGAAAAACCTCCCACTGCCACAGAGGACAGTTTTACAGTTTTAATTTCTTGCAACAAACTTTTAATGCTCGGTTGTTATTTTGTGCAAACTGGTTGAATTTTCAGGACTCATCTGCTCATCTGAGTCATTTAAATTTTTAGTCTGATAATAATTTAACAGAAAACCTTTCAAGTCACAGTGGAAAAAATGTTTTGCCCCCATTAAGTTTCCCTCCATTTTTAAATTGGACAAAAAACTTTTGAGACTAGCCCTTAAGTCAGTGATTAACTTTCTTCCTGTCTGCCGCAAGCCCAGCATGCCTCTAGTTCCAATAGCACCAGCAGTGTGATACATTACACTACGTTCTCATTATGGCCACCTAGGGTTTTCCAACAGCTTGTACGGTCTGCGGTGAGTCGGCTTTCCTGCAGTGCTTGAAGGGTTGGGCACTGCTGCTAGCTAGCACCAGGTGTGAGGAGAAACTAGAACTCCCTTTCTCCCTTCTGTACCACCACATGGATCTCAGAGCCAGAATCACTTTATTTTAATCAGGTACAAATGTAGAAGGAGCTAAAGTGGGCTTATTTACTTGCACCTGCTTAGGATATCAAAGAACAACAAACCATTCTAGTCTCTATCCTCATAGCCTCCTTATTATACTATTTAAGCCTATTTAAAAGTCAGTCAAACATGGCCATTAATTAAATAAAGGAAATTTGACCCTACTAAGGGATCTGTGGTTTTGATAATTGCATTCCTGGGTGACTTGTAATGCAGTCTTGATATCAGAGGAGGGAAAACAGATTTTTTTTCAGTTATTTTGTACAACTGCACATGTTAATTAGCCAAATGTAATCTAAAAGTGGAAAACCTTGCATTTATTCACCATCAAGTAATAGCACCACATTCTGTTTATTCCTCCTTAATCACACAAGCAATTAGCATAACACAAAAATGAGGTATTATGTTAGTTTGTGCTGTAAGGGTTAGTGAGAATTCCAACAAATTGATAACACTTGGCCATTAAAGCAGCTGTGATAGTATCAAGGAACAAGAGGAAGCCCAGAAAAGACACTGTAGGTTTGGGTGAGAGGGGAGCTGTACCCACAATCCACAGCATCACCCCATGAAACATGTATGCAATCAACAGGGTCATAGCTCCACCGAGTTTCCAGCCAAACTCATCCATCACAGGGAAACTGGATCTGCAGGGGCCTCCATTCTGGCTGCAGCACTGACCAACCCACCCGCACAGGACAGTCCATCAGCAGCATGCTAACACTAACAGGAATATGGAGCAGCAATATGATACATGATAAGCTTTGTTCTAACAGCTCCTGGAAAGGTTCCAGTTTTTTTTCATTGTTTTCACTCTTTTTCTGCAACCCTCTGGTTTCATACTAAAAGGCATTACCTCAGCCACGATGAGGTGATGACTGAAAAGTCAGTGGCTGTAACATTAACGTGACATGGTGTAAAAATTTCTAAATGAAAACCAAGGAATGGCGCTCCGCGGGCTGTAATGTTTCAACATGAAACCCGGCTCCCATTAATGTGGTCTGTGTTTTGAAATGAAGAGAGCAGTTCATTTGATGTCCGGTTCTTTCCCTCATTCACTTTAAATGGGTGGAAGTCAATTTTCAGCAGTAAGGTAGACAAGTTGGTTTTGCCTGTGGATGTTTTTGAGGGCACCAAACATTTTCCTTCAAAACTGTGGTCAAACAGTGTGGTTGATAATACTAGATTTCAAAAGAGTGACTGTGTTCTGTCATCTTTTCCTACACTTGGATGAGCATGGCTTCTATCTATGTATGTGCTGCTCAGAACGAAAATCTGACACTTCCAGTTTAATTGCATTCTCTGCTCTGATGCAGCATGCATATCAATCTCCTCTTTTTCTCTCTGTCGCTTCCCCTTCGACAGCTTTATTCGCCTTGTCGACGACCGCACATAATAAATTTGTGCCATCTATGCTTAATGTTTATTCTTTGTAAGAGAACTCCCTGTGACAAACCAATAAAAACTAGATTTACTGCCTGCTGAAAGCCATACGGAGGATTATCACAAAATTCCAGCACCGCTTCCCTTTCTTTCGCTTGCCTATCCATATGCCATAGAAGCACGCATTTATGGTGCTCATGCTTACGCGGCGAAGGTAATACATTTCAATATGCCTGTTAATCCTCTTTTCCTTGGCATGGGAAATGGCCAACCCCTTAAATCAGCCACAACACCGGACTCAGCGTGGCAGGAAGAAGAGCTGCTGTATCCAGTGCCCCTGGCTGACCCTCTTTAAATAGGATGTCTGGATGTGTTATGGGGGCTATTGTTTCCTATAAACATCTAGCACCGGGGCAATAACAATCGCATCAGGCCAAATGAAGTTATCTGAGAATGGAATTAAACTCAGTGTGACCCCGCTGTCTGCTCAGCTCACAGGCCCTCCATTAATAATGCCTAATCTAATCAAGGGGCTAAGATGGATGGATGGGAGGCCTGTATGTGTGTATGTGTGTGTGTGCATGAGAGTTTGGAAGGAGGTTTTAAGTCTGTACATGCGTGTCTGTACTTACATGCATGTTTGTATTTCTGGCTGAGTTACTTCCCTGTATAGGTGCTGGAGTGTCTGTAGCTTCAAGACCTGCACGTGCATGTCTCGAGTATATGTGCACATGTTTTTGTGTGTTTGTATGTGTGTAACAGAGGATCACAGTCACTGCCAGGCTCTATGCCAGACCAGTGTTCTCCTATTCAGGCCTCAACCAGATCCATGCCTGCTGCACTGGGCTAATGAACACAAACAGAAGACAGGGGGGAGAAGGAGGGAAGAGA
>VUQS01000768.1:0-12212 GCA_015108495.1 Heterochromis multidens | reverse complement strand
GTGGCAAAAAAAAAAAAAAATATTTTTTTAAAAAAAAAAAAAAAAAAAAAAAATTTATTATAAAAAAAAAAAAAAAAAAAAAAAAAAACGCCTGGTATGATTCCTTCCCAAAACACAGGCACTGAGCAAGGCACTTTACAGCACCTAGTGCTCCATGGTAGATCTGTTTTGATCCTAATCCAATTTAGCATGCAGATCCAAGGTGTAAATGTGAAGTAATGAATTCAGTTATTACTTATTCATTCTAAATATATTGATCCTTATTATTATATATTAGCAGTTGTTTGTTTTGTTGTACGTGCATGGTACACATGCACACTTTCCATTTCCAGTGTTAAAATTAGTTTGTTTGTTAGCCTTATTTAGAGTGATGGATCAAAAAAAAACTTGCAACCACGGTGCAAGTTTTTTTTGATCCATGCAATACATGATGTAAGATTAGGACATGGACCTTGTCTTTGGTGCAAAATCAGTACATTTACTTAAGCACTGTACTACAGTTTGGAGGTAGACTCATCTGCTGATTATAGTTGGTTATTTTGTAGTTCAGATCAGGTTATAAAAACTTAAACATGAGCATATACAACACTTTTTATAAAGTAAAAAAACTCAGCATAGTTTTAAAGCTGTTAAAGACTTACCTCCACAAAATATCCACACACAAATCATACTCTGCTACAGATTATGTGTATGTGTAGGGTTGTTGTTTTTTTTTAATGATTAAGAATACAACATTTGAAAAACCATGAATCTATTGATATGGAAATGTCATTTTTAAGTTAACAATGTATGAATATTAGTATGCTTGTAGATTTAAAAATGCTTTACAAATATAATTGCTGGATAGGTGGCTATTACCCCTCTAAACCAGTGTTTGGGGGTGACCTTTGCAGTTTCATCATAGTGCCTGTTGCATATATACTGCATATATTTCAGTGTCATAGCACCTGTGCAAAGTTATAATTAAAGGTTTATATTGGGTCATGGTATAGTGCTCTTCATTTGAAGACATCTATGATAGTAAAACTCCAGAACAATAAGTAGGTATGTGGTGGCGTTCTCCACATTCTCCAGCATTTGCATCCAAATTGCAGCTGGTTATAAATTTCTTCTGAATGCAGAGTTTTTGCACTTCCAGCTGAGTATTTAACACTTTAGCACTTGCAGTAGTAGGTAACAGATCTTTTAGCCCACATCAAGTTCAGCTTTTCCATCGGTCTTCTTCTTCACGTGGCAGCCTCCGGTCCATTTCTTGACTTTCAGCCCCGGCACGCCTCCAAAAAGCTACGAGGCTTAACGGCAATCAAAGCTGTCATTCTTGAGCTCCAGGCCCAGAGCGCAAATGACAAAAAAACCCTGTGCTTTTTAGCTGCTCTGCTGGCCGCAACCGGGCCATATGACTCGGAATCTCCGTAATGCTCTTGAGCTGCTGATGGCCAGCAGTGGCTCCACTCCATAATACCAAAAAGCCAAAGGAGTTTAACGGATGTGTTGCTGCGATTATTCGGCCAAGTATCTTTATCCCATGTTTAGATTAGCTGCTAATGACGGAGGGAAAAGCTGCATTGCAAGAAACACAAGGCCACGTAACCTGAGAACAAGGGCCACTCCTGTGTGAAGAAACGGCTTTAACCACAGCACAACATTGTGCTCATTAGGCATAATGTAACTTGTGTCACAGTGCCGGTGCTGGGAAGGACAGCTGCTCTTTTATTTAGATCCCTTACTGTGCTGAAAGTATGCATGCTGCAAAATAAAAGTAGTTCATGGGAAGGTTCTGCACTCAGCATCATGCAAAAAAGTAGAGGTAGCCAGTTATTAGTAAATTCAAGACCTACTAAAATATGGTAATGAAATGCACACATGATGGAGAAAATATAACTAACTTTTAATACCTGATTAAACCTTCAAACGAAACTAAACTGCCATTAACAGTTAAGGATTTGTAGTTAAATTACTATACAACCATCTGTACTATGTTCATGATGTGAATTTGTTTATTTGGGCTTATGCATTCAAAATTAAGGTGTACATTACTTCACAGCAACTTCATCAACCCGCTCTCATGAGCAGTCAGAAACCCGTTAACAAATTAAGTTAAACATCAGTGGAAAAATGACAACAAAGCACATTAAAAGCTTTATGCAACCACAAAAAAACACCAACTAGAAAACAGGTAACATCACAGTGTGGTCCTGTGGAGTGCTCTTCCATTATATGTGTTATGTCTTTATTTACTCCCCTCCCCGCTGATGGGCACACACTCCCCTCTTCTTACAGCAGATACATCACCAGTAATGGACATCAAGTGCTTCTTTTTTGTAGCTCTCTTCTGGACATACATTAGAGACAGAAAACCCATTTCTCAATCCATAAATAGAGCACATACAGACACGCGCGCGCGCACACACACACACACACACACTGCATTCAAGCCACTCACTCACTCCAGTGACAGCAGGATACAGTGAACAACCTGGAGATTGTTAACGAGTTAAAAAGGAAGGAGAGGCGAGTGCTGCCTGTGGATTAAGAGCGTACTGTGCAACACGAGCAACCACGTGATTAAAAGTTCAAAAATTTACATGTGAACTTATTTCTGTTTTATGGAGATCCATAAAGTTAAACTTTACAAAACAAAGCAAATCTAAATGTGGTCTAATTGTGGATTCAACAGCCTCTGAGCAACTTCTGTAAATGTACACTCTGCATGTGTCCCTTCAAAATTTACTAAAGGGATGTAAAATCTATAGCTTTTATATACCCAAAGTCCATTTAGTGCAATAAAAAAACATTGCATTTGTTCAGATTTTTCAAGTCCTCTTAATACTGTTTGGTATCACAGCCTGCTGAAAACAGCAGAGCAGGCTGCAGTTAAGTCCTTCAAATTCATGGAGGTCAGTCAAATTTCAGGCACAAGGCAGTGAGACGATAAAGGTACTCTCACAAATCAATGCTTCATTCCAGTCAGGTGTGTCCTCCTCAGTTCAGTTTGTCCTGAATGTTCACCAGACTCGCGTATGACTTCGCTCTCCTGGCTGTAAAGAGAAAACAGACATAACTTTGCAGAAAGAATCAGGAGCACTGGCTACTTCAACTCTAAACTATACTGGCAACTAGTGTTCATAAAGTCTTTTACAATGTTTTGTGCACTTCCTTGTCAGAGAAGTCCACTTGGGTGTACTATTAAGCGAGATTAATGGCTTAGCGAGCTATGTCGAGTCAGAGTTTTCTGTGTCACAAGAGTGTCTCTCTTTTTATTTGGCTAAATCACCATGGTAACTTATGCTGAACACATATCCTGGTCAGGAGCAGGTTGCCTTCTGAGTTTCAGTTTAAAATCGTCTGGCCACGTTTTCACTGATTCTCTGCTGGGGGAATATGTTTTATACGTGCAAGTTGTGAACCCGTACATTACTAAAACCACTGAATGAACTGCAAACTGTGTGTTGCATTGTTATGGAATTTGGTGATGCAGAAAAATGGATAAATGTTGTTATACTTGGTTCTAATCTGCTGCTAAGTCTCTTTTACAGACTTTTGCTGGAATTGCAGCTTCTAGAACATAAAACACACACCCAAGAATACCAGTTCACTCAATCAAATTAATTTCACTTTGATCTACCGACAAACTAAAGCGATTTCCACATCTCCTTGATTAGGGGCACTACTTTTAAAGGTTTAAATGTATCCAGTTCAAAGTTTCAGAGCAGTGAGAGCAAAGAACAGCAACACAGAGTGCACTCAGCAGTAAAATAATTAACTTGAATTAAAATGTTTATTTTACCGCTCTGTGCAAAAAATCCTAATATTAACTATTTTCTGCAGCATTAATCTCGTCTTATTTGCAACAGTGTTGCATTTTAATGTTATATTTTTTATGTTCTTTACAGATTTTTAATCGCCATTTTATCATCATCTGATATGAGTAGGTGGCACTCGTGGGGATCATTTTGTGTGGAAGAAGAGTCATAAAACCCATGAAATGCCCCTTTTTATGTAAGCGCGCACAGAGCCTGAAGCAGAAAGCCCAGCTTAATAGAGAAAGTTGATAACCACTGTCGTGATACCCGTTATCTCCACCTCGAGTTTTAGGTTTTGTTGAGCCAGCTAAAACAAAGAAAGCCTGGCTGTGTTGAACTTTGTTCGTAGTGTACCTCTCAAATGGTCAGCTGCCTTGTGACCTGTCCCCTAACAGATCACAAAGCTCTAACTATGAAGTCTTTATCTTATTTCACTTTTCTTTTTAGGTTTGTTTGTAGGAGTGTTCAAAGTCATTAAAGATCTCATGTGCACAAACTTGTTAATGGAGCAGATGTGAGTTTGAGAGACATTGTCATGCACATAAAAAAAAAAACACCCCTAGAGTTGTCACATACTGTCTAACTGGTTAACTGTTTAGGACATAATTAATTTGCAAAGTTTTACCCAAGCATTAAAAGAACTTCACATTGCAGAGCTTTTTACTCCTAGTGTTATGAGATGGAATTAAAGGAGAAATGCTTTGACTGGAGATTTGTGGCTTAGGTCAGTTGATGACAAGAGGCAGTTGTGATGTAGACAGTATTATAAACCCTCTCACAACTTTTAAATAATTAACAGCCAGAAAAATGGCAATATCCATCCATTTTCTTGATTTATGTATTTGTTTATTTATTTAGCCTCACTGTGGAGTAGGTCCAACAATCTGAGCATGACTGAAACTCATTCCTATTCAACCTGATGATCTGACAATCTTCAGTTAATGGCTAAAGTGCTGAATGCTGATCCTGTGATGTGCACAAAGCATGCAAGTAAAATGGGAAGACAGCATTTCAGCCTCGTTTGGGGCATTTTTCATCTTTATGTTGATGATCTGTTGAAGAAGTTGAGAGTCTGTAAAACTGGGTGCATGATTTGTAGTATTCGAGTGAACCTTATTATGTTTGCAGATGATCTTGTGGTTTTTAGTCCTGTTAGTGCTGGTCTGCAGCAGCTCCTTCACATATACTCTGCTTATGGTGTGGAACATGAGAGGTACAATGTCTCCAAGGAGGACAAATTTAAATTGTCACATAATAACCTTATTGTCTGTAACAAGGTCAAAGATCTTGGATATCTTATTACAGATCAAATAACAGATGATAAAGATATTTATTTGAGGCAATGCTGATGTATGTATGTATGTATGTATATATGTATGTACAAGCAAACATCCTTCTGCCCAAGTTAAAGTGTATGTGCAGATAGAGTAAAGCATTCTGTAAACGGCACACTTGTGGACAAACTATCAGAAAACAAGTTTACAGAAACTTCATGTAGCTTATAATGATGCCATGAGATCATTACTTAAGAGACCCAGATGGTTCTGCAAAAGTGAAGTATTTGCAGCTGCAGGAGTCAATACATTTAAAGCTGTATTAAAAAATCTCATCTATAAATTTATTTGCAGGCTCAGTATTTCTAAGAATGAGATCATTGTGGGTTTACCACTTATACCAGTATCTACTGTGACGAGACTGGCATAAGTGTCTCCCTGTGGGAAAGTGATTTGGGTTTATTTTTTCTTATTTTATTCATTGTGTTTTATCTGATTCTTTTGTTTGTTTTTATGGCTCATGAGTCTCACCATCTCTTAAATTCACCCCTTTGTTGGCATTTGTTGTTGTTCTTCTACAGATCTCTCCCATAGCCACTGCCTTAAATATGTTTGAGTCTTGAGAAACACCCTTAAACACTTCAAGGCTACCAGCATCCACCCCACCACACAAAAAATAAATCCTCAGACCCATGTATGATCTAGAGCCAAACCCCCCAATATCAGAGTTAGTCAAGTCCCTCTCCTCTACAAAGACCCTGAACCCCTCAATACCCCGTCAAAAAATCTCTCTGTGTTTGACAATGGGCGAATTAAGCTGGTTACTCACGGTGTATGAGCTTGCGTTTCTTTTGTTCAGAGTGAAGGAAGCTGCTCAAGTAGAAGATGATGGGCAGAAAGAGCATGAAGCTGGACACAGCGATGACAGGCACATTTTCTTCACGGGGGAAGGAACAATTGAAATTCTTACTCCACAGTCTGCGGGTCATATTCATCTGAAACAAGGCAGTACCAAACTTCAGCTGACTACAGCAACAGGACAACATTACTATGAATTCAACCCTCACGTTTCTGGTTCTGTATGCCATTCATCTGCAACATTCAAGAAAAAACCATATCATAAAAAAAGAGCATCATTATTAATAAATCAAGACTAAAATATTGACTTTATTCACAAACTATGAAAATGGTACTATTCTGTTTTTATAGATTTCCCCTCCCAGGTTTTTCATAAAATATTATAAATATTTCTGTTTAAGATGTATACAAAAGCCAGAAAAGCATCCTAACACAACTTCTTCTTTCCAAAGCTTTCAACCATAGTTTGCAGCCTTCCTCAGAAGATGGATCTGCTCAGTGTAACACTACACTGATAATTATACTATCTTCTATGCTACTTGGATGTTACACTAGATACTATAGTTTGGACAAACTTACAATTATATAGTACACTTAGCAAATCCATCTGCCAAAGATTTGGTTGAAACCTTTTGAAACAGAAACTAATTTTGGCCTCCATGTCCAAAGTTGAGTGACTCTTCAAACTTGATGTGTAACATACCGCTTGGTACAACTTTTGGGGAAGTGACAAAACTTCCTGACAACATCATCTTGTCACCAGCAAAAGGTGAAGTGAGACCTTTCGGCCTAACTCTCCACTGATGTCTACAGATTCCTCTAGAAGGTGCAGCTTTCTTTTTTCCCATCTTAATAAAAAGGTCTGCTCATCTCTGCTCCTGGCATACATACCGCATCCTCTATGTCAATACACAGAGTATCGTTCTTTTCCATTCGACTGTACAGCGCATTCAGGCCCCCATATGCAGTCTTACAGTTTTTGCACAGCTCTGTGTGGTTCCCCTGTGCAGGAAAACAGATAAAACAGCAACAGTCTAACATCAGGACATTAACTCATTGGCGACAGACAGACATCATTGCCCAGTTCACTGCGTACCTGTTGATACTTTTCGAAGCAGGTGAGAGTTTGATTGAGAGTAGCCATGAAGTACAGCGTGTCATTGGTCAGGCTCTGCAAGCCTTTAGTGATACAGTCTGCAAAACAGGGAATAAAAAAAACACATAAGATGCAATATGGTAATTTAAGGAGATATTGTCAACTATTATCTTCCTTTTCACCCTAGATTTGAACCAAGGTTAAGTTAGTTTGCACCCCCTACATTCTGCTAAATATCAGAAAAACAGGATTCAGACAAAACAACTAACTGATGAATAAAGCTGTTTTTTCAAAGAAAAAAATAATGCACAAGTACCTGCATCTTACTAGTAAAGATTTGCTGCTTTTCTTTTTTTTTTTTTTAAGTTAACTGGCTTTTTAGAAAAGAAATGAGGAATTGCTTCATGGCTGACTGCTGAGGTGGTATTTGGTGGGGCAGAAAAAGCCCCAAAAATCAAATTCAGGAAGTTTTGTGCCTACTTTGTCTGAAGGTGGAGTGTCTTGTTTTCCTCCCCTCATTGTTGCCTGCACAATTTAATATCAAGCAAGACTTTCTGGATTCAATGTTTTTAGTTACCTCTATATTTTGGTTGTGAAGTGTTGGTTGGAGGAAAATTTGCCTTGTGAAGACACTTAAGCTTGTCATAGAGCATATTTCATTTTATGAAACCTTTTAGAATAAATCTTAATAGATTAAATAACTACCAGATCAATTGAAAATGTTCATCAGTCTGATCATTTATATCTAATATTCTTGGTTGATACCATGATGCCCTTACATTTTCCCAACAGAAGAAATCAGTGTGAAAGTCTACCATGTAAGTAAGTAAAATGTATTTATATAAAAGTGCTTCACAACAACAATAATATCCACTAGTTAAAAGCAAGCCTATACAAATAAGTCTTGAGGTGCTCTTTAAAAGTTTGGAGTCCACAGATCTCAAATATAATGGTAGTGCATTCCATAGTTTAGAAGCTGCAACCTGGAATGCACCTTTTCCTTTAGTTTTCAGTCTAGAACGAGGAACCACCAACAGGATTTGGTTAGAAGACCACACTGACCTGCACGTAATATATGGGTGTAAGAGTTTGCTAATGTAAGCAGGCATTTGACCATGCAGAGCTCTGAAAGTGATCACCAGGATCTGAAACTGAAGTCTGAACTTGATGGAGAGCCAGTGCAAAGGCGACAAAACAGATGTCACATGAGGCGACTTAGAGGACCTAGTAAGTAGACTCGCAGCTGCATGTTGGACCATTTGTAAGCGATCCAAAGATGACTGTCTGATTAGATGATATCATAAAATCACATCCGGCTCTAGCTCTCACCGGCTATGATGAAATGCTGGAAAGTCCAGCCAATAAAAGGAAAATCCCATGTTTCTGAGCTCTGCATATCTGCTGTTTACTCTCACTAAAAGATCCTAAAGCAACCTGGCCAAATGTATGCCTGTGTGTGTGTGTGTGTGTGTTCACAGAAATGCAGAAATCCTGAGCAGCATAGATCTGATAGTAAACACACTTACTGGCACACTTGGACTCGTCCCACAGACTGTTCAGATTGCTGTACAGCTGGAAAACCAACATCAGCCGATCACTGCGCAGAAGGCTGTCCCTGCAGCTCACATTACCAGGACCCATCTGAGGAGACAAGGGGCATTTGAAAAGGATCTCCTCAGTTACCTTCTGTCTGCACTTGTAAGCTTGTTTCCTCAAATGTGTCACCAGCAAGCAGTCATCACATCACAAGACTCGTGACTGACGAGACAACTGCGCGTGAGGAGGCCTGTCCTCACACAGACACCACCAGAGCAAAGTCAAACACAGAAAGTGGATTTAGCCCGTACCTGATCTGATGAGATGTTGGTGTAGATTTCTATGAGGCTGCCATAAGTTGAGAAACAGCTCTGGCACACTTTGACGGGTCGAGCAGCAGGTACCAAGCAGTTCACATAGGCCACATAGTGCTGACCGAATATGTGGAGCAGCTCGCTGCAGTAGTCACTGATCTCCAGGTCCTCTGGGAAGGAAGACAGGAGACTGAAGGAGAATACAGCGGGCTTAATGACCGCAGCGGTGCTCGAAGACGGGACTGTTTCCTGTTTGTGCGCTGACTCTGAAGCGTTAAGATTTACCACGTCTCCGCACTTGAGAGCGGGAACATTCATCGCTAAGAATACAATAAACAAATCGGCTTTATACAGCAACATGGCTGATAAACAAAGCTGAGGCGTCTCTGTCTGGCTTTCACTCTGAACAACTCATGACTTCCTCGTTTGTCACGTTACTGAAATCTCGCGAGAGCACGTCGCATCCTACGTACATACAGAGGTGTAACGTCAGGACAGCCGGGGAAGCGCCCCAGGGGTCCTGAAGGTAGGAAGGGCCCGATCAAAATGACTATGAAAGGGGCCCTTCTTCTACATCATACTGGCTGCTCATATTCGCAGCTTTACGGTAAAGTCATGGTTCTTGTAAACCAAAGCCTAACTTTTTTTTTTAATGCAGTATACATTTTCCCTCTAAACTGAATTTTAGCTCTGCACATGTTTACTCGGTCATTTTGCCCTCCACTGATTAATATAGGTACCTTTTCGGAAAAGTTGTGGTGGCGGAGGGGCATTAAAACGGCTAAATATGTTACTTGCACTTCCTGATCTTGCGAACCTGTTGACATCATCTATGCAACAATTTGTTTATCAGAGAGTGCATTATAGAGCAGCATTTTAAATTATGTTTGGTGAGAATGTGAGATGCTGTGTTTGTTTCGGTACAGTGTGGTGGTATAGCCCCCCCCAAAAAAGGGAGTAGTTACACATGTGATTCAGTGTAAAGTTGTTTTTTTTTTAAATCTCCCCTTTGGTTGAAAACCACAGAAATTTGAATCAGAAAATCTAGGTTTGATTTCACTCATTTTTTTTTTAAATCTACAAATAATGACAAAAACACAGTTAGGAGCTCTAGTATCTCTGTTACACTATGATGGTCATACTTTAATGGTTTGGGGCCACTTATTTCGAGGGAAGGTTTACCTCAAAACAGTACAAAGCTGATATGAAGTGATCTCCTTTATCCGGTGATGGTTCACTTGAATTCTTGAAGGCAACTTCCCCATATGTCGTGGAATCTATTGCATATTTTTTTTCCACAAAAACACAAGAGTTGGCATTTCCACTGCAGTGTAGCCTAGGTTGCAGTCTACGGTTTGAGTAATGGGGAGGTGTGAGTGTGCGTCCCTGTTAGAAAGAGATAGCCCATCCTCATGGTCTCCTCATTATTTACGGGTTTTTGACACCATACAATTTTGCAATGTGCGCTCGGTGCGAGGCAAATAATCACAGAGTCAAGGTAAACGATCTGGGCTCCAGTCCTGATTGTGATAATTGTCAAAAACCCCCTCGAATCAAGCAAGCGCAGTCAATGGTCGTTAATGTGAAATTAGTGGCTCTTGATAACTTGCAGGCCGCATCAATTCTGCAGTCATCAGAGCCTAATGAAAATAAGGGGGGAGAGAATGCGTGCGGCATTAGCGTCCTATTCTGCGCACAACTCCGCTGATAAATATGGATTCTGGCCCCTGATGCTCCTCTAACTGCACATGGCACCGGCAGCTCATTAACTCTTCTTCTCCTGACCGGAGTTCACCTAATTGTTCAGATGTTCCCCATTCCTTTATTATTTTCTAGTGTGGCTCTCAGAAAGAAGAAGTGATTACAACTTAAACTCTGATCCTGCTTATTTGTAGCCTGCAGAGACTGTGGTGGATGGTTAGACCTCATCTTTGAGCATTTTTCTCACAAATAACTTTTTAAAAAATGGTCATATTCAACACGTCTTTAGTGTTATTGATCACTAAAACTCACTAAAATGAATGAACTTATAGGTAAGGATGCCTGCGCTGATCACATTATTCACTAAGTTTGGATGTCTTTCCTCTAATCAGCAGAGTACCAAGTAAAACGGGCATATCATCACTGTTTGAGATGACCGTTATTGTCAGATGGGGGGGAAATGCCTTCATTAGCATGTAATGGAGCAACTGAGAGGACAAAAATCACTAATTAGGTCCATAAATTAGATTGCGTGGTGATGAGAGCTCTTCGGGAGGGATATTAAGACTCAGTCTAAAGAAGCTCTTCACTGGAGAGCTGTATAGGCAACAGAAAACTATAACCACACAGGAAGATATAGACCTATATCTTATATCTATATATAGGCTATCCATATATGTTATATATAAACATATATACATGTGCCCTGGGCTGGATTATCCCATGGGCATTCTAGGCACCAGGGGCCCATGCACAGTTGGGGCTCACCCAAAAGGCAAAAAAAAAGAAAAAAGAAAAGAAAAATCTTTACATCTTAATATTATCAAAACATAGATGGATACTTTATCATAATGAAATCATATCATGGTAGAATGGTTGCCCATATTTTACCTACCCCTTTCTCTGCCATACTGCAGAGGTTAGTAGTCTCTCCCAAACTCAAACGAATGAAACAAGCAGAAATGAGACTGCCAAATGACAGGGGAAATAGAAAAAACAGGCATGTGCAAGTTTTATGAAAGTTGCTGTTTTTTATTCAGGATGAAAACATTGCAGTTAACTTTAAAGTTGCTGAGACAATGCTAATCCAGAGGTTGGCTGTAGCAGGAGCTCACAGTCACAGTGGATTTATGACCTGAAACTTTGGTTCGAGGAAGAGCCACTGAGTATGTAATGACTCTGGTTGGAGCTAAATGGAGAAGTCAGGCTGCTCTCATTAGAGCAAGGCTTGCTGTACTTCACAACCGAAGAAGTGAGTATCCAGGGAATATTTCTGCTTTGCTTTCATTTTTTTTTAGATAAAGAAAAAATGTGTTTATTCTTTTTCTAAGTGGACACATCCCAAAAGTGTGCTTTTTCTGAGAAAAGCTCTCTGAGCTCTACCTGTGCATTAAGTATTGTTGCAACCCTCATATGTAGTGTTACAACACTCGTTGCTGTGAACAAGTGCAACAGATGGAGGTGCTGGCAAGTGACGCTGAAAGGAGGAGAAGAAGGATATCGTCAGGGAGACAGACAGAGCGACGGAGAGAATGAGAGAGGAAGTAGACAACAGGTGTGTGTGTGTGTGTGTGTGTGTGTGTGTGTGTGTGTGTGTGTGTGTGTGTGTGTGTGTGTGTGGGGGGGACAG
>VUQS01000765.1:8534-29362 GCA_015108495.1 Heterochromis multidens | reverse complement strand
TCTGCGGTGGTTGGATGCATCAGTGGAGGTGATGAGACGGAGTACCGGGCTGTGGTGGATTCCTTTGTCATGTGGTGCGAGCAGAATCATCTGCAACTTAACGTGACAATGACCAAGGAAATGATTTTGGACTTTAGGAGGACCAGAAAACTAGTGACCCCTGCAACATCGATCCAGGGGGTCGATGTTGCATGCAACAGCCTGCTGCTGTCCACTACCCTCAGCCTGCTGCCCCAGCATGCAACAGCAGCAGGCTGAGGGTAGTGGATGCCAACAGACTCCACAAACTGATCTGCAAGGCCAGTAACGTTGTGGGGATAGAGCTGGACTCTCTAAAGGTGGTGTCAGAGAGGTTGTCCAAGTTAAGGACAATGCTGGACAATACCTCCCACCCACTCCGTGACATGCTGGCCAGTCACAGGAGCACATTCAGTGAGAGACTGAGATTACCCAAATGCACCACTGAACGACACAGGAAATCATTCCTGCCTGTGGCTATCTCCCTGTACAACTCCTTCATCTAAAGCACAAGTATACACTGCAATAACTGTACACCCTTAACATAACAAAGGCAGTATGATAAGAGGGGCACCTCAATTCAACTTTATCTATAGCTAATTTTTTGTAATATATTAAGATATTTATATGTTGAGTTATTGTAGTATTAGAGCTATTTGTAATATTTTGTAATATATTATATTATTTAATATTGGTATTTTAACTTGTTAATTACTTTCTTACTGTCCTGGAGCAACTGTAACCCCATAATTTCCTCAGGGATTAATAAAATATTCTGATTCTGATATATATTATCTGATATATACAGTATTATTATTATGATATATATATAGATATATATATGGTGATTTTTAAATCACCAAATAAAATTTAAAATCCTGTATTGGTTGGGCTCTAATGAAGCTTATGCATAAGTTCATAAAGGAAGATCTGTAATCACTCATCTGCCTGCTCCTGGGTGTTAGGTTGCTTGTCTGTTCTTTACATCACAACCACTTTCCCACGCTGTCAGTCTCAATACTGACATCATTACTCCAGTCCAATAATCTTCTTGCCCGTCTTCTTTGAACCAATCAGCCTCCACTCTGCGTGGTTTAAATCTGGGCTGTCCATCATTCTCCCTTTCAGACTCTCATTCGTGCAACCCACCTCCTCCCCAGTTGAATCTCTGCTAGAAGATGAGCCTGGTCTCAAAACGTGGGTAAAAAAGGGACCTATATCATTTATTTTGACTAGCCACCTATCTCACATGATGATATGACCCTTTAAATGATGATGATTTACAGTATCCCATGACATCAAAGTTGGTCAAAATTAGTTTTTGTCAGCCACCAGAATTTTAACGTGGTTACTTCCTGCACTTAAGAAGTTATGAGGGATAAAATATAATAATAACCCTAACCCTAATAATAAAAATAAGGTGAATATAAAGCACAAAATTTCAACCACCCTTATGTATTTCAAGGGCCTTTAAATTTGACATTTTTTATAGTATAAAGGTAAAGGTTTGTATGCCAAGTAATGTTTACATCAGCAAGAAGTGCTAAAAGTTATTACAATGACTTATTATTTTGAGTCGGTTGTTCTAAACATTATAAGCAGTTTTATAACTGAGCAGATGAAGAATGTTGACTGTATATACACCGCTGCTTCTGACAAAATGACTGCAGTTTGCTGTTAAAGCCACAAAGTGCACCATTAACTGTTCTTAATGTGAATGTGAAGGGGATTTGCTTGGTGAAGGCCAGCTGTTGCAAGCTGAAACTGTTCTCATGTCCCCAAATAAACTTCAACCTAAAGAGAATTTATTTTATACTATGTTTGAGACTTTTGTAAGCATCTAAATTAATTTACTGTAAGTTGGAGTTTTAAGTTCCACTGTAAATTCTGGATATTTTAGTAGAGATTTGATTTGCTTCTGTTACAACATGTGTTGAGATGCTGCACAATGTGACTTACCACCTGTGATTAATGACAGTTATTATGGTTTTCATTCCCCAGGGGTTCACTACATTTCCCACGATCCCTGAGTCCTGGAAATCTCAATAGTTGACCCTTGTCTATAGGGAATACTTGTGACAAATAGGAGAGGGTTCTACATACTCACACACAGCTTTTGCACATACACACAGATGTATCATTTGCTCCTCTTCCCTAACCACAAAATCCATTAGGACAAATGTTTAAACTTCCCAGCACTCCAAGCATTCCCAGAAACCCATTACTATTTTTCAAGAAAATAGGGGGAAAAAAAATCAAAATGTCGCTTCATGTCCTTGAAACCACTCACTGTTTTGCTCCTCTCTGCTGTCTGCCCTTCCATCAGTGCTAATTACTGTAAATGAGTTTTAATGGGGGATGGTGAAGCCTGCCTGATGTTGGAGATTTAGAGTCAATAGGCATGTAATAGCACCCTGTCTTTGTCCATCATTAATCAAGGTTATGTATGGTGTTGCAGACTAGAAGATCATAACAACATGTGTCAATTACCGCTAAACAAGGATATAGGGTGTTTAGAAAGGTTTAGAAACAATATTAATCTTTGCTTAATTTCATAAAAAGCATTATCAGTAGACCAGGAACAGAGACAGAAAAGATGGCATATCAATAGTCAAAGCCTCTAATTGCTTGTACAACAACAGTGTTTTTTGATTTTGAAAGAAAGAAAGAAAGAAACCTAAAATGTAACACTTTTTCAAAAGTCTATTCAGCAAATGTTAAGCCTTTATGGTCTTAACATTTTTTACCTTAAGGTGCAGAAAATTCATATTTTCTTGGGATTTCTTTGATTAAGAGATAAGAACACTCCAAGATACTAGAAGCATTAGCATTATAACTGTTTATCCTTCTTTAAAATGTTGTATAATTTTCCTTTCTTTGCAGAACCAACCTTTTATGAATGAGGTCAGTTCAATCTGTAGGGTGAAAAGGATTTTACATTTTTATCACATATACAGACTTGTAACTAACCTATGATATTCTGAACCTTCTAACATGTCTAACAATTTTCAAACTCCAGTTATTTGTGAAATTATGTGAAGTACAACATTCTTTCAAATTATGCATTTAATTAAATATTAATAAAAAAACTCCAACCATGTTTGGATGTTAAATTTCATTAAATCTAGCTCTTGCTTTAATATAATTCTCACATACTGGTGCACAAACTTGGCAACTATAGAGACTCTGCACATGGCTTTCTTATTACTACAACAAAAATGTTTTTGGGGCATAGACAACTCAGAGGCTTAAAGTTGGAACCACTGATGTTCACAATAATTCACAGATGCCTGCAGATTCTGTCCGCTATGAATTTCTCCCCACAGAAATACTCCAAGTTTTGCTCAGGCTTCATAACATTCAGTTCTGAAACTTGATGAGATGTTGGCAGGTTCTCAAAATGGCACCAAGGGAAAGCTGGCTCTGGAATAGCACTAACCCTAGACTAACTTGGAAGGAGCTTCCAGGTCAGAAAAATTAAGCCAATGGGGACATGCCTTAAACCTACATTCTATCTGAAGGCCACCAGATAGCGATAGCTATAGTTGAAAAAAGAATTTCGGTCCTGTAGACATCTATGGGACTTTCTGTCTTGACAAAAACACTTTCCTGATTTTATATTCTCTGTGAGGCTAACAAGCAGATGGAAACCAGGTAAAAGAGAGCAGAGAATGGTAAAAACCTATCCTGGGTTTTGAATGGGACACAGTGGGTCATAGCAACAGATACCAAATTTGGACACAGTGTCCCTACCTGATCCACAAGGCTAGTAACATCAACAATAAATAAACCTAACCACAATACTGTTCGTATGTATCCCAATCTGAGCCAATGATTCTACACAAATTTCATTGAAGAACAGCCCCCTACTGAATTGAATATCCAATTTCTAGGACCAAATATGTAAGATATCAGAGTGTGACAAGTGATAGCTAACTGAGTTATTGTTGTTGAATAACACTGCAGGAAAACCTCAAAGGTCCGGTGTCCATGACCTAAAGGATCAGAGCTGTTTTTTGCAATATGAGGGAGACCTATACATTATTATGCAGGTAGTTTTGATCTCTTTGTGTATTGTCTGCATACTGTTTGTATTGCTTCAGAGTCAGCAATCACTGAAACTAAATTCTTTGTGTGTTATTTGGCCATTAAAGCCAATATTGATTCTGATTTATTCACTATTGCTGAAGGGAGAGAACACTGACACCTTGGTGAGTTTGTAGATGATTCACAATCCTTTCTGTGCAGAATATCAAAAAGACATGTGGGAGGTAAACTAGCATATATCTAGTGAGTCAAAAAGGGCTGTTACCCATATAAACATATTGTTCTGTTTCTGCCAGAAATACATTCAGTAGGTTTCAGAGAAATTTGTTTCTTTGAGGGGTTTTTTGTTTTTGTTTTTGTTTTTCTTCTGTAACATTGAGAAACTGTTTAGCATAAGCACATAAGATTATCTTCAGAAAAACATTTAATTTGTTTGATGTGGACTTGTATTGTCTGCCATGAAATTTTTTTTGAGTTAATGTTGCATTGGCATGGAAACACTGATGACAACGGTGCATAATCAGGTGCATGTTCTAACTGGAGAGGAAATATTGCCCTGTCATAGAGTTATATTTTAATCTCCTTATAGTCTGGCCTTCTAATTTTCATTGTCTATTACCATGCCACTAATGACTTTGACCTTCTCCACTGTTAAACACCAAACCAGCAGAAGAGAAGGTGCGAGGCGAACTGCTTGAAAAAGGAAGCTAAAAGAGAGAAGGACAGGATGACAAAGACAAGACGGAGAACAGATTTTTTAGGGCGCCTGGCATTCACTAAATCCATAAATCTGGGATTTATGGTGAAATGATGGCAGATAATGTAAGTAAAGGTCAGTGCAGCATGTCAGCCAACAATAGATCAACGGGACGGATGATTGTGGCCACACGATGCTTTACCTGAATCCTGGGCACTTGTTTTATACACATCTTATTCCTCTCAGCATGCATTTTCTTCTTTTTTCTGTCTTATCTTATTTTGGGATTTCAGATCTCACATATATCTCACACAGTAACAGAATGTATTATTGTTATTGATAGCATCTCAGCAGAAGGTGTCAACATTGTGTTTCACAGTATCATTTCCACGACTGTGGTAACTCAGGCATGAAAATCCTGTATATTTTTTCAATTGGCTGTTTATTCCTGTAAATAAAAGTAATGATTGGATAATAATTTAGTAATTACAGACCTTCAGTTGACATGTTTGTATTACATCTGCAATGCTAGACAGTGGAAATTGTCATTCCTGTAGCATACCTGAAATCTAAATGGATTTTCACACTTTTCTGTGTCTTTTAAAATTCAATACCAACTCTTTTAAATCCTTCAGATTTCACACATAATCCTTCTATGCCCAATGTGTCCCCAAAATCTTTTATTTACTGGGTATATGAAATATATATATTGCTGAATAATATTCTAGATTTTAAAAAAAATGTCTAATATGACTGACATTCAGCTACTGTACAGTAGCTCTTGATGATTTTTTTTAATAAACTGGGCACATCAATTTGTTATTGATTTTCTGGCTTTGACGCTTATACCACTGAATTGCTATCAAGGCCATCACATAGACAAATGCAGTTATTCTCACATTTATATTGTCAGATCTCAACTCTAATTAAAGTCACAGGAAATGGTGGGAGCACAGTGATTAAATTTAGAATACAATTACAAGCCAACTCAGGCTTTGTTGTATATAGTTATTGTATGTGCAGTCATAATTGGCAATTAGCAAATGTCACAAAGAGAATAAAAAACAGATTTTGAATAGGTAGTGAAAAAGTTCAGTTGCACAATGATGTCAAGCTCCTAGCTATCACAAGATGGAGCATTTTGCTCTGTTTTTGCCTAAATTATAATAATTGTCGAACAAATAACTGTAAGTGACAGTGGTTCATCTTCAGTCTGCTCATACTCATTTCACTCACCTCCTGATGCAATTGCTTTATGTGAGACTCAGTGCACCAGAAATAATTGTACCTGTTGAATTCCAAGTGACAATTCTTCTTTCACTTATCGTTCACTCCACATATTTTTTTATGAAACCACAAATCAGCAGGTGGTATTAACTGTCATCAAGAGCAGGTTAAAATGATTGATATAGTGGAAAAAAAATAAAATAGGAGAGAAACTGGACCTTTAAAATGAGTTTAATGGTTGTTCTGTCATTAAGACATTTTAAAAGTTAGAATTTTACCCTCCTCTAGGAGCCAATATGATTTCAAATTGATCCACTGTTACATTGATCCACCCACCTATAATTTCTTGAGCTCAGGACTAAATACAGAGGAAAGTGAGGTGAAGATGTACTGCAGATTTACTATTTGGCTGAACATTCATTACCTTTACATTTTAACACAGACATAAATCAGGATTATCAGATTCACATGATTTTTTTTTTGTCCCTGTACATACAAACCAACCAATCCAATATTACCTGAGCAAATTGCAAGAGTATAAAACTTGTCTCATTACCTATTCACGGGCTTGTCTTATCATGTATAGCCAGACAAGCTTCTTGTTGACTCAACCTTGGCTTCCTCAGAGGCAACATTTTGAAGGGAAAATTATCATTTTGATGGGAATAATGTCTCGGTATGCTCCTGAAGTCACTCTGTCGTCTCCAGCAGATTAAAAAAACTTTAGTCAGACGGCATCTCTCCTGAGATCGAAAAGGTATGCAGTGATAAAAACATGAGAGGGCTTTCTTTTGTGTGTTGAATAATTAATTTATTTATTGAAAAAAAAAAACTTTACCACTAAAGTGCAGACTGAAACTAGAGATAGAAACTCCTCTGCCAAGGCCAATATCCTACTTCATAATCTTAAAGAAAGTAAGTACATGCCTCTAATGGATTCAGAATTTGCTCAAACTTCACCTCTCTACCAATCTAATGGTATGGCTTGGTAGTTTTGTGTGATCTTGCTGACAGACAGCTAAAGAAACTGGTGGTTTTGATTTTAAAACATGAATATCTTTGTTAATTGGAATCTAGGTCATCTGACATACTTCAGTATTTGAGATGATTCTCAGTTTTGATTCTTAGTGGTTTGAATCTCTGTCTGTCATTAAAATGAGGGTTTATTATTACATACAAATGGGCTATGAGAATCATTAACATTTATTGTTTTAATCATTTACCATTCATTACCTTGCCTGATTCTGCTGTATATACTTCTATGTACTAAGACATTATCTTGCTTTTCCATCCATCCATCCATCCATCCATCTTCTTCCGCTTATCCGGGGCCGGGTCGCGGGGGCAGCAGCCTTGCTTTTCCTATTTCCATTAATATAGAAAAGTTTTTTGTAATTTGTTCTTGTTTCTTATAATTTTTATTCAGTTATTAGAGCAGGTTTGCCTTAAAACAACTGAAGTCATGGTTTTCATTTCAAAAGTTAGCAAGCAGAAGTTTCCAAACTGCAATAACTATTAAGTATATCTTAATATGTCAAATGTCTAATGGCCCCATTTGGGATTGTGTTGACATTTTTAAAAGTTGTAGAAAACTAATTGATGATCATTTCCTCTAATAATGGCACACAGAATGCTATTGATTAGACTCAAAAGAGAGACAGTATATTGATTTTGTTATCTGCTAAAAGGTAAGTGCCTACATTGCTGTTTTCTTATGTTGCCACCAGCAGGAACACTTGAGACTATCCATTACCTGTTTTCCTCCTTCTTCTGTGGTTTTATTTCTTTCATTTCTTTTATTCTCATCTTACAGTTTTTTCCCTTATGAATTTCTCCTCTGTTGCTGAGTTGGTGGACTGAGATGGAACAAACTCATATCTCAGTAAGTCTCTCTCATACCCTCTGGGTTTATGCCCACCTGTCTTATTGTGCTGCTCTGGTTACTTCTGCTCTATATGAAGTTTGTGTCTTTGTGTGCACATACAGTATGAGCATATTTGGAATTTGGCTGAACACTTGTGTGAAGTCTTTGTGAGTGCATGCTCCTGCATGAACACCTGTACTGATTTGCTATTGTGTGTACAAACATGTGATACTGAATGTGCATTTACATATGCCTACTGAGTATGCCTTGATTATTTTGAGCATGGATGCATACAAGCTTCCATGTGTGCACCAGTAGGTGCGTGTGTGTGTGCATTATCTTGTATCAGCTTTTGTGTTGGAATCTCCCAGAGAGTATCTTCCCCCAGGTGTCACGGTATCATGATAAATGAGCTCAGCACCACCAAGACAACCACAATACCCCAGAGCAATATATTTCCATAACTTCTTATTGCTTAAAATAATATATGCAATTTCTTGATAATACAGGGGCACCATTATAAGACATTATGGGATAGACCTTTGGCTTCAAACCTTATAAAGATGGCTGGCTAAGTTTGGAACTACCTTCTGACATATCAAAAAGCAGCTGATATAAAAAACAGTTACCAAAGAATATTTATGGCATAGCACAATAACTGTTAAAAACAGCTACAGCCAACCTAAACTCAAAAGGAGAGGGGCCACCTTGTGTTTTCTTTAAAATAATATTCATTATATGAAAAAGCAAACATTTCCTTTAGATATAACATAAAGCAGGATGTCCACTGTGATACCTTGCCAAGTTTAATGTCTCTTCTAGTTTTTAGTTCTTATACTGAAATAATTGGAAATTTTATTAATGGTTATATGATTCAAACCTCAGTGGTAACCTTCAAAAACAAAAACAAACCCTTTGTCAGATCCCATTTTGTTTGTGTCAGCATTTTCATAACATCTAACATTTTCTATTTTTCTCTTTGAATGTATTTTGAATTTAATTTATGTTTCTCTGTTCTGTCATCTCTGCCTGTGTAAGGTACTGATTATTTAAAAAGCCAACCGTTACCACACAGGTTCCTTTGTTTTAACTGTAAACAGAATCCTTAAAGTAAAGTAAGTCCTTTGCAAGTGGTGATGACATCACATTTCTTAATCTTGGCTGTATTTGTAAAGCAGGAGCAGCTGTAATCAATTGGCAGGTTGATAAAAACGTCTAATGAGGACACAGAGAAAGATGCTTCTGGTGCAACCTCATTATCTCCAAGTTTATGTTTATCTGCCAAGGTGGACTTGCCAAGTTTACTGAATTTTTTCCAAGCCTTTGTCTTGGGAAAGTGGACTAGTCTGACATTTCACAATCCAGTACATCTGTACAAAAAATTAGTAAGTTATGCAACATTCACAGCTGGGAGCTAAGAAGTATAGTCATACTAGGGGTGGGCAGTATACCAATTTGGTTTGAACTTGCACATGAAACAGAACTATTTTCCATATCATCTGATGAGTTATTTTCTCCCACAGGTTACTTACGGCAACTTTTTTTGGTAACATGTCCTTAATGGTGAAAGGTGGGCTGATAATACCAGGTTCAAAGAGAGTGGCAATTTACCATTAGCCAGACAAAACATCAGAAAGAAAGGTGCTTATATTTTAAATCAAGATGAGTGGGGTGTCTGAACTAACTGCAAAGGAACTGAAGGAACATGTCTGCTGATAGGGGCCCAAACACCCTGCTAGCATTACAGATCAACAAGTAGACCAGGCTAGTATGTTTTGAAAAAAGCCCAAACATCACTTTTGGTAGCCTAAATTAAAAGTGGGAGACAGAGCTCAAAGATGTTACTTAACAAAAAGCAGCAATGCCCATATTTAGAATGCTGCACAAATTTCCCTTTTTGGCTTTTTATTTGCAGTATCACAGATCCCAAATGATGTGACACCTTTATTTCTAAAGTGCAAAAAAAAAACAAAAAAACAAAAACCCCAAATTTTTCAAATTGCTTATTTTTTATAATTCCTCTTTGTAATTCTTTGATATAGTACTGACAGCTTAAAAACCAAAATCTGGAATCACCACCTTGCAGTTTGTCTGTCCAGACTCATATCATATACACATTGAAGATTTTCCATGATAAGTGTCACAGATTAAATATCAATCAAGTGGGAAAAACTGTCAGAATCTCCTCTTCTGTCCATGAGTAATGTTGTTGAATAATGGTCAGAGAAGTGTTTTGCAGGAGTTTTTAATTTCACATTGAATTTGATATTTGACTTTTTGGAGTCATCATTCAGTCATCGTATGCTATCGTAGGTATTATTGTGACATTTTGTCATAATTAGCACATACTACAATCTTGAGTTATGGAAAAAAGCATGCTTTATGAGGTCACAGTGAGCTTGACTTTTCACCACCAAAATCCAACCAGTTTCTCCTTGAGCCCAAGTGAATGTTTGAGCTGATCTGAACAAACTGTCTCAGGGCATACAAGAGATGTTGTGTTCAACCTGAACATATGTGCAGATTTTTTGTTAAAATTTTTAGGTCATTTCATCCACCCATAAGCCATACTGCAAGCTCTTTAACATTAAATTCCCCATTTTCCAGTCAATTCAAAAGAAAAGCAAGATAGTTTAAACTGCTGTGAAATAATGATCTTCCTTTTTTCCCCTTCCATGTTTTCGATAGAAAACAAAGGACAAATTACATAACTGCAATGGAGAGCATTAAATCCAACATAATAACAAACTGCTCCTATTTTAATATCAAATAGGATGATTAATCAGCTTCAAAGCCACCTTAAAATGCTTCAGTTGATAAGTGAGTGGCATTATAATATTGTGCATGCACTTATGGGATAAAATTATTAGATAATGTCTAGGTTTACTACCTCCATGTTTTGTCATGGGCATATAAAAGCTAGTTACACTTCTTCAGCAGAGAAGAAAAATAAATGACAACAATGAAAAAAAGTAAAAATAGTAATAGTAACAAATATAATTGGCAACCAACAGTATATACATGTTATAACATGTATAGCTGATATGTTTTTATAGCAATTGTTCCTGCTCAGGAAAATGGAAAGGTTTTAAGATTTGTTTTTCAGAATAATAAAGATTTTTTTCTCAGTAACTGTTGTAAATATGTATTATTGTTCACACAAACTTTTTTTAAACACAAAAAATTCAAAACTGATCATATTAAATCTTTTCAGTGAGCAGACTGTTGCAAAGAGGTAGCACCACCTATAAGAAAAAAGACAACGAGTCTTGAGTGTAATAGAGAACAGGGAACGTCTTGTATGAATTTTCATATTCTCAAACACAACACATAGCTTTTTAAAAATGTAATTATTACTAAAGTATTAATGAAGAGTAAAACAAGGACAGAAAAAATATATATATTTATTTATTTATTTTTATGAATCTGTTGTTTTTAGGCTAAAGCACCTATTACTGAAATACATTGCCTGGAGTCCTGTATATGTTGCATCACATATAATGCCTCAAAGGAGTTTACAGATGCACATCAAAATTGGTTCCAGACCCACTCAAAGCTCTCAAAAAAGACAATGACAATTCCTCCATAAATCAGAGCACATAAGGATGGTGGGAAACACAGCAGAAGAAAAGACACCCCACCTCAAAGAAATCTAAACCAAAGGTTGGCAATAGGATCTGTATATAAGAAAATCCAATACTAATTTTTTATAGAAGTCAGAAAATATAAGGAAAGTAATGTGTTTTTCCATTGTTTCTTCTATACCCAGGTGCTTTGGATTTGAAATGAAAAATTGTCTATGAGCTAAGAGTGCTGACTTTCAACTCTAAATATGTTTGAGACTAATCACATCTATACTGGATAAACAATGCAACACTCATATTCACTTTTTGTAGAGTCCCCCAAATTTGGGACAGTGCAGCACAACACTATAAGAAAAAATCCAGCAAGGGTTGTTCATATTAACAGCAGAATAGTTTTAAGCTTTCTGGTTTAGCTAAACATTATATTATAACATTACAGTATAATTAAAATGTAAACATTTAATTATACTGTACTTCAATATTTCTATTTTATGACACTCTCACTTCAATTTAGAGGGAACTACTAAGTGTGCTTTATTTGCAACAGACTAGTATTCCTACTTACGCTACTTATGCAAGTTATCAGGAATAGTGCTATATAGACACTTCAAACTTAATTGGACAGACAAAAGTGAGAGTTAATCACAAGTTTGTGAATGATAACTGCTCATGTATGAAAGTGAGCAGCAGCATCTTTATGCTTCCAAACGGATTAAAAAAAATATTTTCCATCACTGCTGACATAAACCGGAATAAGAACAGTCCCCTCTAATTTTTTTCTCACTTGGAGAGCAGGTGCTCTAATGACATATCAGTCTTATAACCATGAATACCTGGACTGTAAAATTGAAGAAAGCAAAGTCACATTTATTTCCCGCAGTTTCTTATACAGGCTTCAAGCGTCTGTGTCCCACTGTAGTTAATTGCGGCTCTAAGCCGACGCCATGCCCTCCCTGTCTATTACGTCGCGCCTGGCTATGTCTGAATTGTCTGTGTTGATGTGAGTCACTCTAGGAGAGAAATTCAATTACCTCCCCTCTCTACCCAGTCATGGCCCTGCCCAGCCAAGCTGAAGTATGACTGATATCTGAAGAAGAGGAAATAGAGAGAAAAGGGAGAGACAAAAAGAAAGAAGTAGTGAACTGAACGTGTGTATTTGAGAGAAAGAGTGGGAAATAAAGATAGGCAGATCAGAGGGAGATGGGTTAACAGAGACAGTATGATAGAGTTAAAGTTTGAGTGAGAGAAGGACATAAATTAAGCAAAACAGGAGATGCAGAATATAAAGATGCACTTTCATGAAAACATAATCTGACATTCACCATTCAAGCCATTTGTCCTTGATGGAGGTCTGAAATATATGGGCATCACATCCCGGAAACATGATTATTGGAAGCTGTTTGGTTTTATGAGACATCAAATAAAATTCCAAACAAATAGATCTCCTCATCGTACTCAGGGTTCAGGCCTCCTAAAGACTTATTTCTCACCATGTAAATCTTTATATTTATTGAATTTTACACAATATTTCAAAAACAGATTTTAATAGTTGTCTCAATATCAATATCAATGACTGCCAAACAGCATATGACATTCTAAGATATTAAAGAACTGTATCATTTTAAAATGTATTGGATGCAGCACTTTAGGAGGTGCCTCACAAACCTACACCAGTTACACACACACACACACACACACACACACACACACACACACACACACACACACACACACACACACATATATAAAAACCACTATCTACTATGAAACTGTGTAGAGACAACAATGGCACAAAAGTTTTGAACATGTGGACTTGTAGAGGAAGATGGCATACCTGAAGATAACAGTGGTGTCAAATAAAACCCAGACCACACTGAGTCATTTTGAGATCATGCAGACACCTTTGGGGTGAAAAGAGGACACTTTTTTTTTCAGAAATGAAAAGATAATCTGGTTTCTTCACAGTATCACTATCAGGACTGCATGACAGCACATAGTAAGATCAAGATGACCTGAGGGCCTGCTAGATTGGCATTTTCCAATAGTCAGTACAATGTCTTGGTTTTTTATCTTTTCAACACAACAGTGTCGGAAGTGTGTTCAAGTTATGCCAACAGAATGCTGATGCACAATCAGTGTTTAGTACAGACTTCCCATGGTGGACTGAGAGCAACACCCTTCACCCAACCAGATACTCTATCCTACGATCTGTTAAACAAACCAATGATCCCTATCATCTCCTAGAGACTAGAGGAGTCCAACGTTCTTTGATCTTCCAACTGTGAGCAGCTAGCTACCTAAAACAACTCAATTCAGCTAATTTTCCCCTGCTGTGGGATGTTTTGCTGACATTTTACACACAGTGGTCCACAATAACAAGCTGATATGTTGGACTGTAAAAGACCAATTGAGTTTGCCAGACAGTAAATATGCTATTTTTTTCCTCATCACCCCATGCCCCAGTATGTACAGTTTCAGAAAAAGACCTGGAGACATCCTCCTACTCAGCAGAGAAGAGGCAAATGACCCAGGAGAGGCAAAATGCAACTGTATATGACAGGACAAACTGCTAAATCAGCCATTTGTATAAAGACAAAAGGGTATTTAGTGTAGCAGCAAATATCACAGCCAGGGAATATGATGTTTTCCATTCAGTGCTATGCATTTTCATATACACCAGCATAATAAAAGGTTATTATTACTAAAGTATCAACGAAGAGCAAAGCAAGGACATTTTTAGTCAAAAGCACCTATTGCTGAAACATATTGCCTGGAGTACTGTAAGTGAATCATTGCATCACATATAATGTCTCAACAAAGTTTACAGTCTCCCATCAAGAATGGTTCAAAACCCAGTGAAAGCTCTCTAAAAAGACAAAGACAATTCTCCTAAAAATGTGAGTCCATCAAAATGGTAAGAAACTAGGAAGAGGAGAGGAAAGCCAGAGAGACCCCGCTTCAGAGATCCAAACCAAGGGTTGGCAATGGGATCTCTGTATAGGAAAGGCCAAGTTCTTATAGAAGTCAGAAAATATAAGGAAAGTAATGTGTTTTTCATTGTTCAGTCTATACCCAGGTGCTTTGGATTTGAAATGAAAAATTGTCTATGAGCTGAAAGTGCTGACTTTCAACTCTAAATATGTTTGAGACTAATCACATCTATATTGGGTGAACAATGTAACACTCGGATAAATTCAGAACAGTGAAGCATATTCTTATTAACAGCAGAATAGTTTAAAGCTTTCTATTTTTCATGTTTGAAAAATGCAGAACAAAGACCAATGACACCCTTATGAGTCATGATTTTGTCTATATGAGGTGTTTATGTTGATGAGTCACTTTTTAAAGCTATAGATAGCATTGACAGTACTTGATGACGTCTAAAACAATCAAACACTTGTTAAACATTTACAACAAGTGAAGGTTGTGGGCTGTTTTAAAGGCTTATACAGAGAAAAGCAACAAGCAACATTGCACAGCTTTTTGGAGTCTGATAAGGTGTTAATCTATTTATCTAGAGCTCAAAAATCACAACTTGACACTCACTTTCGTGATAAGGTTTAGATAAGGTCATATTGACAAGAGGGAGAGAAGTCATTACTGGTCAAATACACAACAGTTACATCTCCTGTGGCTGCCAAAGGGATGTCGCTTGATAGTTTTCATCATATTTCAGAGCTCTTTAGCGGTGAATTTAGATAATCAAAATGGCAGACAGCCAGCTTGTCAAAAGCTTGTCTTGGAGCAGCTTGTCTTTTGCCTTGGCATTTTTATTCATAAGCATTCCCACTAAGTGCTTTTTGTTGTATGACAAAGCTAAGCTGAGGCCTATTTTCACCCTGCTGAGAGAGCAGTTACTGGAATCAAAGCTAGATCACAGTTGTCACAATGCCATTTCAGTGTGTATTACCATAGCATACCACCAGCTCCAACAACCACTGCTTTGTCAATGAAAAGGGAACAACAGAAGGCTCACAATCAATACAAGTGAACTGATCCATTCATTTAAGTGGAACAGTGTATGTTTGTATTTTCCTAAAATTTCAGAATGTCCTCTCTTACATAAAGGGATTCATAAATTCTGGTTGGATGTGATAATTACACATTTTATCCCATTCAAATCGGTAGGTTTATACTATCAGGTATGTTACAGCTGAAGCCTTTGACTTATTAGTCTAAGAGCCTCTGTTCTCTCTCTAACACATTTCATTAGCATGGAAAATCCACTAGGGATATGAGATTACATTATTAAATGGAAGCTGTGCAAGTGATTGCTGTTGCCATTATGACTATGCAAAGAATCCACTCATTTTTGATACTGTATGTCCAGACTTTGCTGTACAGTAATAAAAAGGGCAGAGAGCAGAGAATACAATCTTACACTCTGAATGTGGCAATGTGCAGTTGTAAGTAATTGCTGTCTATATCATAGGCTACACGTAGATTAAGCTACCACCCGTGTATGATCATCATTATGAAAATAATATGAAGAGCTTGTCTCTTATGTAACTCTGTGTGAGTTCTACGCAGCAATAAGCCTCAGAGAATATGGCTTGCTGGATTATTAAAGTCTGGTTCTGTCTATATTGATTGGTCCTGATGCCCTTGAGGGAGGCAAGCTGTTTAGTGGTGTGACGGGCACAGTGAGTCATAAACACAGCGACAGGATGTCAATGAGCCATAAACGCTTCTATAAAAACTATCTCTCCCTGGTGCTGCTGAAATTTGTTTCACATCACATAAACATAGAGGTGAATTGACAAGGCGTTGCAGTGCATGTATTTTTCCATCATCCCATTTGGCTCAAGTAATAACCCCACTGTACAGAGGAGGAGAACAGAACAACAGAGGAACTGGGGAGGTTGTTTTTAATGTAACAGTATAAATGAGTTGTGAAACAAAAGTTTAAAAAATAAAATAATAACTACACCATTTTACACCAGGCAACAGTGAACCCAGCCTTCACGGCAATCAAATATGCTCAGTGCAAAGGATCCTGTGCAAAGGGTTTAAAGAAAAAAAAATTGTTAAAAAAGACCTAAACATTTACAAGCCATGCTTTACCCAGAAGGCCCACTTAACACAACCAGCTTTTATACATACAGGTTATTCGATTGCATTTCAGTAATGTAGAAGTGCTATACATAATGTTACAAATCATTTTTCATTATGTGATATATATGTACATTCCTGAAATTCACAAATAAAATGCACATGCAACATATCCCCATGCACTTCTGCTGCAAGCTCATGAAGCTAATATTTTTCCATTGCACACCACTGATGTGTATAAAAGGGCAGCTCTATCTGCTGGAGATGTGAAGTAATAAAGCATTTTTAAGTTACACACACACCACTGGTATATCATAATCAGCAATGGCATATTACAAAGAATCAGTTTATGCTTAATGGTATTTGACATTTGAATGTGAAACGCGTCAAAAACCTGTAAAAACACAGCAGCATCTTCTAAACCAACAATCGACACATGCTGCTAAGAAATCATTAGTTACATTTCAGTCTTGGTTTGTATGACACATTTAATGCTGTGGAATGTATTACATACATTAGTAAGATTTCTAGATGTCATTTCAAGTTAAAACATTATCATAAACATTATATAAGCATTGTTTATACAAGAGCATATTGCTCCATGTTTGTGCAGCTACTGAGAGAGGCATTCCTGAGAAATTTAACCTGTACTACTACATATATGGCAAGTGGAACTAGACCCAGAAGCACCCAGACAAACCTGTGGAAGTCACTAGTGCACTGGCTGCACATGCATAAATATGGTTAGTTGTGTTCTCAGCAACCCATAAGCTGCCAAGATGCTCTATGTATCCAGCAACAGTTTAAGTAAAGTAAACATACAGTGGGCATCTCATAAATTAATGGGTATAGATCAAATGCAGTTAAATCAAAGTTGTACAACCTCTTTAAATGAGAAAATACACATTATATTTTTGACACATTGCAGTCAAGTCACTTTGAGTTGTCTTGGCTATTGACCACTAATGCTACCTTATTCTTAAATTCTTTACCTACTGTATATGCTTAAAAAAGTGAATGATTATATTTTCACTGTTGTTATGGGTCATTTATCTCAAAGTAGGGCTTTAAAAACCTCATCCACAGGCCTCAATTCAAGTAGAGTCAGCCATGTGGAAATCTACACACAAAGAATAAAAAATGTTAACAAGGACAGCATTTTGAAAGAAAAACTACACAAACGTGCATTACATCTGAGTGAGAAGAACAGAACAAACAGTGTGTCTTCATTTGTAATCAGTGTGCATGCAAAAGTGGTGCCAAGCATCATGCTGAGAGAGCTCCCATAAGGAGAAGGTCTTGGCAGACACAATATACTGGCAGAAGGTGTCCCAGACCTCTGTCTTCTGTAACCCACAAGCTCCCCCAGCTCCCTCTACCCCCTAACCAACCAATCTTTTTCTGACTCAGAGACTAACAGACAAGAGACAAGAGACAAAAGACAACGTCTGTCATTGCTAACGGCTAGGAGTGTGTCATGGATGAATATTATGTGGGTGAAGAGGGATTTTGGTTAAAACTCTATGGCTAAGACTATAAAAATCTCTGAATACATAATCTATTATTGCTCAACAATAGTGGCAATCATGAGTCACAAAACAGATCAAGTACTGACTAGGGACATTCATTAAAGGATCATCACAGTACAGTAATTAAACCAAATTCTCATGAATATCAAATTTTTCACTCATATCTTACTGACAGAAATCCTGCTGGTTCTAGATTAAATATAACATAAGTTATTATTCAATCTCTATAAACAAATATCTGCATAGAAATACACAAACTCTGTAGGCAAGAGACAAGCAGAGACTGTATTCATCAAAATTCTGTCTCGAAACATCAACTTGGCTTTAAATGCACTTTTTTACATTTGTGAACAATGAACTACGTACTGAACAGGAAATCTTAAACCAGACGTCTGTTATCCTGACTACACTGGAAGCCCCAAAAAGTTCCCACCCAAGAGGAAGGACACAAATTAGAAAGAAAGAAAGAAAGAAACCTGGCTCTTTTCTTAGTCCTGCTCTTCTGAGTTAGTTGCTTCGCTGTCTCCTGACTCAGTCACACTAGATTAAAAATAGGGCGACTAGGAAAAAATCGGTGGTTGCCATGTGATTGCATTAAGTGACATATTGCAAGTAGTTGCCACTTTGACCACTTTCAATTGCAAAGCGACTGCACAGGTTGCCTGGTGGGAGGCAACCTGTCTCCAAACAACAGCAGTCCAACTTGGACTGACTGCAATCACTCTCAGACAGATTGGAGAAGATTTGCAAACACGTTGCTATCAATCTGTAATCAGTCTGAGTCAGTCTGTACACATGAATGCAACTTGTCTGCGACATGTCTGTTTACAATAAGGGACTCAACTCAACTGGTTGCCAAATAGTTGCCAATTGGTTGCATTCTCATTATATTGCTATATAAAAGCAAGGCTATCGAGCAGCTGTGTTATTTTGCAGTTAAATCAACAGCAGCAACTACAACACTATTTGTGGAGGAATTTCTGTTTCAAATCTATGCTCTGAATATAAGTAGTTAATATGGATTTCTGTTTAATGTGAATTTCTGGTTATGTGGAGAGCAACAGATTTGCAACAGATTTTTGAATGTAATTGCCAACTTGACCCCGTTCGTTCGCAAACTGATAGCAGACTGACTCTGTTTTATTGCTGCTTTATCGCCAACGTGACTTATCAAAGTCACTTTGAAGATGACAACTGACTGCAAGTGATCACAGACCCAATCTTCAAAACAACCATTTCAAAGGCAATGAGATTGAAAGTTCACTGCATACAATCGCAATAATTTTGGTCATGCTGTGGTCTCCAGCCATTCTTTTCCCTAGTGTCACTGTAGCATTATTATTAACTTCATGCTAGCAGTGAACACACGTAATCTACAATAAAGGAGGCAGATTTACAGAGGTAGACACAAGCCAGAGAGTGTTTATTTTTCTGTTTGACAACACTCCAGTCACTGGAAGAATTTATCACTTTTAGCTCGGTAACATTCTCATTCAGGTAAATCAAAAACTTTATATTCAGATCAACATATTCAGATGAAAGACAACAATTTTACATATGGAGGCAAGATTTCTGCTCATATAGTTTCAACTAGAGTGGAGAATAAGAAGTAAAAGGATTTCAGTAAATTAGATAAAAAGAGACAGAGACACTAACATTAGCCTAACATCAGTGTAACATTCAAGGCTAATCCCACACATGGAAGTAGATGTGGGAATATCAAGCTTCTTAACTGAGCTTTTTCCAATGTCACGTTAAGCCAATGATAAGCTAAACCTTGCTAGTTTACTACTGCTGGGCAACAAAGATGAACCATGAAATTACTATGAAATATTTTGAAAAAATAAAAGACACTATTCTAATTGAGCTGATCTGAGAAAGTTAAAAAAAACAATAAGCATTTCTAAGATAGAAGAGAAAAAGAAAGGCCAACTCAGAAAATCAAGCTGCCCTGTCCAACAATGATGGCTGCATATGAAAGGCACTCTAACAACATTACAATGGACACTGACAAAGACACAAACACAGAACAAAGCGGGAGAGACATAATGAGGCAAAAAGGTGGGCCACCAGCCAGAGCACCTGTGTCATCTGCTGGCTGTGATCACTGCATGCAACACTGAAAAAAGAGGACAAAAAGAGGCAATCTGTAATAATAGGGCTGCCATAATAATGAAAACCCAAACAAGCTGGTTCTTGCTGTCTAAAGTATTCAGCTACTAAGCTTAGCATATTATATCCATAAGCAGAGGTGGCAAAAGTACAGACATTCTTTACTTAAGTAGAAGTACAGATACTTGTGTTAAAAAAAATACTGTGGTAAAAGTTGAAGTACTGATTCAACTTCTTTACTCAAGTAAAACCGAATAGCTCTAAGTAATAGCTCTATTTTCTGTTGCCTACATTGTAGAGGGTGACTTTGCCTCCACACCTAAACAGGAAAATGAGTACAGTCAGGGGTTAAAGTGGGATTCAGCAGGTGGGGGAACCCTAAAATTGGTTGTAGTGGCTCAGCATTGGGAAAAGAATCACAACTCACAATCATTTCTGTTTTCTAATACTCCAGTATGTGATAATCCTGGTGATTGATAATAGGATTGTCTTTCATGTGTTACTGTTTAGGTTCAAATCGGTTTGATGTTTGAAGGTATGCAGTGACGTGAAGTAATAACTCCCCCCAAATGTCTTAAACCAAAGGTAACAAGCCTGTTTTGAAAATGTAAGAAGTAGAAAGTACAGATATTTGTGTTTAAATGTAGGGAGTAAAAATAAAAAGTTGTCAGAAAAATAAATACTCAAGTAAAGTACAG
>VUQS01000760.1:0-18428 GCA_015108495.1 Heterochromis multidens | reverse complement strand
CCTCACTCAAAAAAAAAAAAAAACCCCCCCCCCCCCCCCAAAAAAAAAACTAAAGTAGAAGAAGAAATGTCATAAACGTGAGGCACAGTTTTCCAAGTTTTAGTGAGCAGGAGCCCGTGAAGTTGTGGTTTTTGAGGTCGTTTGGTGTGATGCTGCTGCTCAGATCTATAGGACGGAGCTGACGGAGACAGCTGTGAAATGAAACAGCTGGGACTTAATATTTCATGCAGCATTGAACTAGAAACGTGTTCTCTGTCCTCCATCTCGAGCTTCTCGGTTCCTCCACAGCAAGCATCATTTTATCTGAAAGTTATCTTTAACCCTCAAGACACCAGGCCAGGAATGGAGGCATGCTCTGCCTTTTTAAATGGTTCTCTTTGTGTTTGTCATACCTGCACTGCTTCCTTTACATCTGAATGATAATCTAACATGTTCTAATATCATTTTCAATCATTTTTACGCATAAACTCGACTCAGCTCTGTCAGTTGAGCTGTTTTAATCATCACTTTGGGCAAAAAGTATCTGTCTCAAGGCTTCTGCAGCAGTAAATCTGCTCTGTTAGCCGTGGTTTTCTGCAAAACACCACAGTGTAGTGATTAGATAATGAGCAGTACAATAGAATCTAAGCCTGCAATGTTAGAAAAACATACATATATATTACCATACAGCTTTCCATTATCCTGCCACAGCAATGGACCGACCCTTTTAAAAAACAGCGAAAAGTTGCAGGAGGAGAAGGTAGAATACATTTTTATGATTAAAAAAAGTCACAACGCCACATAGAAATGTACAGCTGGGGTCATAAGTGTGTTATCTATGTGTAGGAAGCTTCTACCTTTAATCTTACCTCTAATCTAGAGTCTCTACCTTATGAAAGCACCTTAGATGACCGCTATGAACTTTATCTTTAGTAATACAGGATCATATATTTAAAATAAGAAGGAACTGAAGTGAATGGTATGGAGTACAAAGTTGAGTATTTGCATACAGAATATATTGGAGTAGAAGCAGAAAAACGTCACTGAAATACAGTTTTTTTTCTTCCTGTTTTTTTAAGTATTTGAGTAAATGTGCTAAGTTACTTTCCACTACTGGTCCTATCCATGCTCTTATCCAATGAGCATTGTAAGATTAATATGACACAGGTGAGAGGACACCTGAGGGGTGTATGATCAATGCTGTTTTAGGAACTGACCAATCATGTTTGCATTCAGGTTTTCTTCCAGAAAAACAAACCAGAAAGGCTTTCAATACATGATCAGCATCGTGGGTCTATTTCAGTAGAAACCACAGTCTTTTCCAAAATCATAACCAAGTAAAAGAGAATAATAAAGTCCACTAAGTTTAAAAAATAATGGTTTGAACTTGCTTTGGTTTTAAACTGGGCACAAACCCCAGTTTCCTGGGTGAAAGCCCCATGTTTGATGCTTTTATCTTCCACCATCTCATCTTTATGTGAACTTTTGTTTCCCTGAGCTAAATGAATCACAGGATTGATTGGTCAGTTGCAGTGACTGTTCTGGAGCAACATAAACAATAACAGCAATATCAGTTACACCACTTTTTTCAAGGTGTGCTATTGCCACCCAGTAGGGGGCAAAGTTTAAGAAATCTGCCCAGAATCTGGGAGGAAGTTGGGAGCTGTTAATTGAGGAGGCGAGTTGGTTAACAGCAGTAAACTGGGGTGATGCACTGTTCCACCTTTAAACCCTCAGAGAAGCCAGGGATGGTTTTTGTTGCATTAAACTGATATACCTCTCTCTCTCTTCAGCGGCTAGCAGCAGTTGGCTTCAGGAACATGTTGCAGATTTAAGTCGAAGGTAAGAACGTCTCATCCCTTTTCGCTCTGCCTGCCTCTGTCTCTCTGTTCTCACTGATTTTCTCCACCATCAGCAGATCTCAGGTAGGAACAGGAAGGATCTGCTTACACTGACTCAACACACACTCACACACACCCATCCTGAATGTTACTGCTCACGCTGTGTGTGTCCAGGTGTATGTCCTCTGAGGTCAAAGGTTACTCTCAGTCAGTAGTCATTGATTTAGCTTCTCAGAAACAGCTGTTAGATCAGTTTTCTTCACAGCGAATCAGTTTCTGTCTCAGTTCACTGCAGATGTGCGACCGCAGGGAGCTAAATATCCCCCTGCTGACAGTTTCTGGACACCTGATATTTGTGGTTGGAAGCTGAGACTTTGCACCAGAATAGAGTTTGTCTTAAATTCTGTTGATCCGAAGTATTTCCCCCTAAAGAACTGCAAACGTTTTCTTTGTTGGTCAGGAAGAAAAAGCCTTTGAAACTACGCTGAGATGATGAAACTATCCACTGAAAGCCCGGGCACTGCATCAGTTCATTGAATATTATTGTGTTTATCAGCTCTGTTCATGTGCAGCACATCTTAAAGCTCAGGTTTAACTGTGTAACTGCAGCCCAAATAACCAAATAACTGAACACTTCAGAAAAGACTCGGTCTCAGTGTGGACTGAAGCTCAGGATCAGCTTCACGGCGAGTAATCCAAACCACGCAGCACATTAATGACTGACCTAGAGCTGTGGATGGATCATCTCAGACGCCCTCTTGGCTGAAGGTTGGTCCGTTTTCAGCGTCTTCTTCCTGCTGTATGATGGCGTTTGTCTCTGCTTACCCAAGACTTCAGCATGAACTTTCACTGAGAACAGTTTACCCTCATCCTCCATCTTCCCTGTACCCATGTGTTTATATTAGCCTAACCACATATCTGTAGGTAGCTGCCAGGAGAACTGGAGCTTCAGCAGGAAACCCACCCACCGCGGTGCTTTTCGTGGACGCCCGGACATCAAACTTTATTGTAACCCCTGGGAAAAACAACCACACTGATCATTTTATTTGAACTGAAGAAATTTGGATGTTTGAATGCGTGTCAGCGGTGCCTCTGTGTTTGATTTTTGGGAGCTGAGGAAGAATTTAGAGTTGGAAAATGGCTAATGATCTCAAGGGGCATCCACACAGGAAGTGGCTAACAGCGGCACGGCAACCAAAGACCACAGAATGTCAGTGACATTCATCAAATTAGACAACAAGCGAAATAAGGCTTCAGTCACGCAGGCCTGGAGACCAGTCGGTGACCCCCTGGCAGCCACAGGTCATGAGGAAAAGGTGTGTGTTCCCCGAGTGGTTGGTGAGTGACTGCTGGAGGTTGCTCGCTGATTAAATAAGTCCCAAAGAGGTTGCTGCACCAAAAACCTCCTTGCAATTGCTTTGCTCACTGGCAGATTGCCGCGGTGGCCTGTAGTTTGTTTCAGAAATGTTGTCCTGTCTGCAAACACTCGCCATTTACTGGCATTTACTGCAAACCGGAAACGGACAACATTCGCCTTCAAAGTAAAGGTTGTGCCTTACCACTGCAACTAGCACATTCCAAAATGTGCAACTTTTACTTTGAAGGCGAACGGTCTCTGTTTTGAGGTAAGCCCCTGAAGTGTCCACTAAGGAGAGCGAAGGATTCTGGGGCAGTAGATGCATCAGACTGCAGACAACCAGAGCCTGGAGTGTCCACTAGGTGGCAGTAAGGTGAATCTCTGTGAATCATGCAAAGCTGCTCCAGCTTAATAGAAATATGGAGCCAGAAACGTCAAATACTTTCCAGGATACAGTTTCATATTATATCAAACTACAATTCAAGTAAATTTTTTGTCTGGAACCTATTGACTGGTTCATAAACCTCTGCTGCTCCGTGTCCACCGCTCTGATAAATATTACATGCCGCTGCTCGCTCCAGCACACGAAGTGGGTGAAATATGCGACGTATACGCACACACACACACACACACGCCTGAGAGTCAGCGGCTCAGTCGGTACGGGTTACTCGGGGTGACAGCCTGGAGAGTTGTGCAACAGAACTGTGCTGTGATTGGCTGAGAGGGCAGAAGTGAACAGGACGTCCCAGCCTAGTTTCCACTCTTTGACTGTGTGTGGGAGAGACACAGAGAGATGCTGTGTGTGTTAGTGCAGGCGCTCGTCTGCATGAGTGTGTGTCTGTGTGTGTTATCACGCCCTGTCCCCACTTAACCCCAGCATGGTCTGGGGGCCAACTGGGTTATATAAAGCCTGCTGCTCGGTCGGCCTCACCAGCCAGAAGCCTGAGCTGTGTGTGTGTGTGTGTGTGTGTGCGCGTGTGTGTGTGTGAAAGTTGCCATCGGGGAGAAGAGAGACAGAGAAAGGAAAAAAATGTGCAGATTTGGATTAACAAACCCTGATCCTGCTCGTCAGTTACTTCAGTGCAACAAGAATCAAAACATCAGACGATTACATTGTCTTCAGTTTTTTATTAATAACTTTATTTGTATAACACGTGAAAACACACAAAGTGCTTCACAATTTGGGTGAAAACACATTGTACATATCACAAAATGCAATACATATTTATCCTGTGTTTGGGAAGTCTGTTGGTTAGGGCAGTTGAAATGATGAATAGTAAAAATAATAATAGAAGGTGATCTCCTGCATCTGCGCTTGTGGCAGTGGAGATGAATCGGTCTGTTAGACAAGGAGCAGAGGGCGGTCAGGATGATCCATGATGGATCTCGGTGACCTCCAATCACAGAGCCCGACTTCCTGATCAGTTTATCCAGTCTGTTGCTGTCTCCAGCTCCTCCAGCAGACCACAGCACAAGTACACTGAGCTCACCTCAGCTGAGGATGGACCATCTCCAACATGCTGCTGCACACACTGAAGGATCTCAGCTTCCTCAGGAAACAGAGCCTGATCATCCCCTTCTTGTATCCAGCCTCTGTGTTGGTCTTCCAGTTCAGCCTGTGGTCGATGCGGACGCCCGGGTACTCGTTCTCCTCCGAAGTTAGACACGGGCCGTCCATCACCATCTCTCTGGTCTTATTCACATCCAGAAGCAGATGATTCCTCCCAGACCACTACTGCTCCTCCTCCTCCTCCTCCTGCCCATCACTAACACATCCAATCACTGCAGAATCATCAGAGTATTTCTGTAGGTGAAACCACCCGGAGTTGGACTGAAAGTCTGAGGTGTAAATGGTAAATGGACTGATTCTTATATAGTTCTTTTCTACTCTCCTGGAGCACTCAAAGCGCTTAATACAACATGCCTCATTCACACAAACACTTTTTCTATACTTAAGTGCTTTCTATCTAATATTCACACATCTTCACACTCCAGTGGATGCATCAGAGAGCAACTTGGGGTTAGTATCTTGCAGACTGGAGCAGCCAGGGATTGAACCAGTTTCCACTCTTTGATTGAACCACCAACCTTCCGATTAGTAGATGACCTGCTCTACCTCCTGAGCTACAGCCACCCTCTGTGTTCAAGGTAAACATGAATGGAGACAGCACAGTCTCCTGTGGAGCACCAAATCAGACAGAGCTCTGCTCAGTCTCACATACTGCAGCCTGTCTGAGGTAATCCATGGTTATTGGCGTTTCCTGAAGCTTCCCTCTCATTAGCAGCTGCTGAGTCGTGTACTCATGCACTTGAGAACCCAAAGAAGGTGTTTCTCACTGTGCAGCCGGTACTGTTTAGATGGAAGTGAGCTCTCTGCAGCATGCAGATGATTGCATCGTCCACTCACAGATTTGGTCTGCATGCAAACTGCAGAGGGTCAAAAGATGTTTTCACCTGTGGTCTCAGGTGGGCTGAGACTAGTCTGTGCGTCACCTTCATCACATTGATAGTCGTTGAGCTCTGGTGGTGTCGGCTTCTTCAGCACAGGAACTCGACAGGATGTTTTCCATAAGACTGGCATCTTCTCCCAGACTCAGGATCATAGCTGGCGAGCCTCAGAGGCTCAGGGCTGGTGCTGTCAGGACCAGCATGTGGTGTGAACTATAGCCAAAAATGATGGTAAAGGTTAAGGAAAAGCTAGCCTATAAAATGAGTTTTCAACAGTCATTTAAAAGAAACGACAGATTCAGCCGACGTGATTCGCTGAGGGAGGCTGTGCCAGAGTTTAGGGGCTGTAGCCTTGAAGTGCGGTCACCTCTGGGTTTAAAAGAAGAGCGTGGAGCAGTCCAAAGATCCCAGCCTGATGAATCCAACTCATAAGTACTCAGCAGAGCATTACGTAGATGGGAGCCTGGCCATGTAGAGCTTTTATTTAATTAATAAAACTTTAAAATGAATTCTGAATTTCACCGGAAGGCAGTGAAGTGAAGCAGGGACAGGGATGATCTCTGAGCACCGGCTAGCTGCTGCATTCTGGACCAACTGAAGACTGGGAGGTCTGAGAGTGGCGTGGCGTTTTTTACACAGTGTTCTGTTGTATTTAGATTTTCTTTAAACTCCTCTACTTCACTTTCTTCTACCAATCAGTAGAACAGAATTTATTAAAATGTATTTATGATGGAACCAGACTGAAAACTGATACCCAAAAACTGATGAACGATGGGTACACAGACTGTACACAGGTTAAAAAATAAATCAATTTCCTTTATGTGTAAAGTTGCTGTCAGACAAGTAAAGAAACTTAGTGGAGTCAAAACTGATCAAAACAAAACAAAAATATTATTTATTTTATATTAAAGACGTTTTTTGCTACCTGGATGACCTCGCTGGTCAATACAGCCGCCGTTTTCTTTACGCAGCAGCCACGTCTCCTGATGTTTCTGTCTATGCAGGCAGAAGTTCTGTCCTTAATCAACATAATTAGAAATTTAGCCATTCCTGCCAACTTTTGATTCCATTAATTTCATGAGATTTTTCTAATAATTTTCTTTCTTCCATCAGAACTTATTGGAAGCTTTTTGGCCAATGTTGATACGAGTCCGCCCTCATTCCCAGGATGTTAAAAAAAGCAGCTTTTCATAATCACCAGGTGTAACAAACCAAAGCTGGCATACAGTGCTTAAGAAATTTATTCGCCCACATGCCATGAAAACCAAGAAAACAAAAACTTGTTTAAAACTAACATTGTTATTTATTATGCAAATAACAAACTAATTTCACGTTTTCAGACCCAACTTTGAGCCAGGACACAAACATTCAACCACTAAAACTCAGTTATTACCAATGGAAGTAAATAACTGTAATTTGGCATCTTAATCAAAAACTCATCGTGTGCTTTAATATTTTTTTCTGCTTTTTGTAAAACAGTAAATTTGAACTTCATGGATAACAACAATAATTATATTTTGGCATTAAAAATATCATTTAAATTAAAGAGCCTGGTAACATTACAGAAACATAAAAGCTGTGGAATAAACCTCACACTGAGGGGTGGTCCAATAAATTTGTTAAGCTCTATGTTTTCATGCTCAGTCTTTGACGTTTTTAAAATAAAAATGAACCTTTCTTTTCTTAAAAATAAGACTAAGAGCTGCACAACAGGCAGATAACATAAAAATATAGGCTGAGTTTAGTATTTCAGCTGCTTTAATGAGGGCATTTCCCAGCTTTTCTGATAGATTTCATCTTTTGGATTTCTTTGGGTTAAATAAAAAAAGTAAAAAAAACGACCCCTTCTCCTTCTGGTATCAGAAAGCATCTCTTTTTCTTTTTTTCTAATGACGATGTGAAAATATTGTGACAGTGTGAAAGCGGTTGCCCGTAGCGTTATTTTCACTCTCAGCAGGCGTCTGTTTTCAGAGGAGAAGCTTTAAAAAGCCACAGAGGAGTACCTGCTCAGCAACAAACAGACAGTTCAGTCAGAGACTCGCTGGTGAACACAGAGAAGCTTTGAGAAGCTTGAGAGGTGGATATTTCCCTCAGGAGTCGTCTGTCTGTAACCACCACAGACTCTATATGAACGAATGACGTGGCTTCCAGGTCTGAGAGGTGTTGCAAACAGAGAAGTTTTTAATGGCCAGCAGGGGGCAGTGAGACTGGTTCAGAGGTCTGTGGGAAAAAAGGTGCTCGGCTCTCTTTTCCTGATGAATCCATGGTCTTTATTCAGAGACGAGCAGCGATATAGCAACAAAATCAGCGAAATAAAGCAACTGGTAGAGACAACGGGCTAAATAAGTGTTGATGGAAGGTGTATTTTTTTAGAATACAGACTTCTACCTAGGCCGGTCACTGCTCATGTGAGGCTGCAGGGAGCTAAATATCCCCCTGCCAGCAGTTTCTGGACACCCGATATTTGTGGTTGGAAGCTGAGACTTTGCACCAGAAAACAGTTTGTCTTAAATTCTGTTGGTCTGGAATATTTTTCCCTGCTGAGGAATTGCAAGTGTTTTGATTGTAATTCTCTCAGTGAGGAAAATGAGATGTCAGCGGAGTCGTCATTCATGGCCTCTCCAGCTTTTTATTCACACTCTTCATGTGCAGCACGTCTTTAAGCTCACTTTTTAAAATAATTAAAAGATTTTAAAGAATCACTCTCAGTGTGGAGGTAAGCTTAGGATCAGGACTTCTTCATAATGACTACCATCATGCTGCAGATGGATCATCTCACATGTTCTCTTGGCTGAAGTTCGGTCTGTTGTTGGACAGTGTCGAGCTACTCTCAATGGGAGTGAAGGATACTGCTGGTTGATGTACGATGGGGGTGGTAAAAGCATTAGAGGGTTATCTATGCAACCGGAGAAAGGAATGTCCACTAGTGACCAACCAGCAGCTGCAAAGCGAACGCAACAAGTTAATTGGTTTAAATGTGGATGGGCTTTAGAGTCAGCAAGTAGGATTATCCAGGGCGTACTCAGTGTTTAACAAGTTGTCAGTTGCAGGTCACTGGCCAGTGAATGTGTGGTGTCCCTCACTCATCGCTTCCAGTTTCAAAAGGCCAAGATGGTGACGGTGAACATGCTCAGTTCAAAGCCTCAGAGCGAGACTTCACTAACAAATGGGAATGAATGAGGGAGTTATATTTATAAGGTGCAAGTTATGATCATTTGAAATGAATGATCATTTGTGCTCCTCTGGATGTGAGCAACTTCAACCAACATCAACTTTCAGGTGATTTGCTGCGACCACCTCCCTGAAATTTGAGTGGTCCCCTCACCAGAACTTCTTTTTCCAGGAGTAAATGAATCACGATCTGCTCTTCAGTCGCAGTTTCAGCATTTCTCTTTTCATTATTGGGTTCATTGTGGAGCCAGCAGAGCTCCACAGAGTATCAAGCGTTTGTTTGTGACTTTGCTTAAATCCTGCACTCTCTGCCTGCATCCGCTCTGGATGAACACACACAAGGTCACATGTCAAATTATATCAATGCATCAGCGGGGATTATGGGATCGCTGGGATTGTCAGGCTCATCCTCAACACTCTGAGTCTCTCCTCCTTTTCTTCTGCTCGTTTGTTTTCTTTCTTTTGTACTTTCTGTTCCCAGTCTCCTGGTCTCTGTTCTCTTCCCTCCGTCACATCGTTATCGTCCTCTCTCTGTTTCAGTGGTTTCAAGGAAGTCGTAGTCAAGTTTGACAGTTTGGGGGCGCCGGTGTAGCTCACTGGTTTGAGCAGGTGACCCATGTGCTGTAAGGCTGTTGCAGAGGCCTGGGTTCAAATCCGCCCCAGGCCATTTCCTGCGTGTCTTCTCTCTCCTCTCTCCCAGCTTTCCTGCCCACTCTTAACTGTCGTGTCATAATAAAGTCTAAAAATAAAAAAATTAACAGCTTAGGCTAAAACGGTCCTGAACCACGGCCATTTTTAAAGCTCTGTTTGAAAATTAAAAGTGTCAGATTATCTTCTATTTTTCGCTAATTCTTGTATTAAGGAACCCAAAGTAGGTGAATCACAAATCAGCGTACATCAGCCTTTGTATACTGATATCGGTTATCAGCAAATGTGATGATATTTATTGTTTTCAGTGGCTGATATTTGTTATGTCACAATAATTTGTTGTGCTGCTTGAATATATATGAATATTAAACTTGTTTTATTGTCCGAACAGCCCAAAAATGTGATCCTTCTTGACTGTCTCAGTTGCAGCACTGTTGATGACTCGGGAGGAAGTGACATTAATGCTCCGAGTGCCTCAGTGCCTCTCTATGTGGTTGCCTTCAAAGTAAAAGTTGTAACTTACTGCTGCAACCAACAGCCTAACTTTTACTTTGAAGGCAAATGCTCTCAGTTTCACATTGCACTTTTCACAGTTTAACTACCACTCGGCAAGGAGTTGGCGAGTGTTTGCAGACCAGTCGACATCTTCAAGGCAATCTGCTAGTGACCAGAGCGATCAGAAGGTGGTTTTCGGTGACAGCAACCACTTACCAACTAGATAGGCAACCTTTCCCTAGTGACCTGCGGTTGCCAGGGGGTCACCGACCAGTCTCTAGGCCTGTGTGACTGGGGCCTTGGTTGTCATACTGATACACAGATGTTATTAATACTGACAGGTTAATGTAGGCTGTTTGAAATAGTATCTTTTATAATAAGCATGTCCTTGTTTTTCTGGGAAAGAGGGGTTAGAAATAACATCAAAAACTTCATAAACAAAATATCTGCAGGCTGTGAGCAATATTGTTCTAAATAATGGTGCTGGCTGAATGAAGTATTCCCTGTTTTATCATCTGTCCCTCAGTTTTAGAGAAATTAAGGAAAGAAAATTCTAAAAATGTGTTTTTGCATTAAATCTTTACAGTCTTTAAGCCACGGGCACTGATTGTGAGGAGGAAGGCGCCACCACTGTTGCAGAACTAAACGTGAAACCTGATTTTCTGCATGCCTCGAAAGGTCCTGCAGGGACTGAAAAACGCCTCCTAAATCTGGCGAGGGGAACCCGGCGGCTCCCGTGTCGTGACTCATCGCTCAGGTTTCCACACCGAGGCTCTGATACGAACACAGAGCGTCCTGCAGTGAATCACAACATGTGCTCATGTATCCCGCTAACATCACCATGGTCCCGCCTGTCCTTCCATTACTCACCGTCTGAGGAGCCGCTGATGACACCATCAGCTGACCTTGAAGATATTAAAGGAAGAACATGTGCATTTCTATTGTTGCTGCTAAACAGATGAGTTAGCAGGTGAAAGCTTTGCCAGCGGATGTCCTTTGACAGTCCTGTTGTGTCCTCCCCTCCACGTCTCCTCCTTCAGTTCTGCCCGCGGCAAACACGCGACTCTCTGAATGACACGTTTGACATTAATTACGTGTTGACATGCATGTCGCTGCTTTGTTTCTAAACATTATCTAATGACAGACACCTTGCGGTGCCAAGCCCAGGCAGCGGCTGCAGAGTGTGACCATTTGATGTATTGGGAATTCAATCTGACACACAGTGCGGGGTCGAACCGCCCGGAGATGCATTCATTGACCCGTTAATCTGTTCCAGGAACGCCGGACGGGGTGTGTCAGCCAGGCGGCACACGGGGTCGCCTAGGTTTGGGTTTTTGGAGGAATCGGATGAATGCTTGACACCGACTGCAGCTGTTTGCTGGTTTGGTGTTTCCTGCAGCACAAAACAGACTCAAAGATGTCATCCTTACTGTATTGTGTCCACTTTATTAGGTACACCTGTACAGTTCAGTGCAGCAGCTTAACTATAAATCAAAAGTATGTAATCCTCAGTTTTATTGTTGGATCTTTTTAAAAGGCATCGTGGTTTTGGTGATACTGGATAAAAAAAAATCATTTGTTGGTCATGTTTAAGTGGCCTCTGAGGGATCCAGACTGCTGCACTTCCTCTGGGCCTGTAATAAGTCCATGTAGAAAGAAAGACACTGTGTATTTGGAGAACTTCCATCCAGGAGAATGGGGTTCAAATCCTGTGGATGCCCAAAAGTGGGGCATATCATAGCCTCTGTGACGTCATCCCTTGGTTTGAAGAAATTAAAAACAAGGAAATGAGAAAATGATCAAATACAGAAAGTACATATACACGAGATTTAATACAGAAATTTATGTCAGAGTTTATAAGTTAACACTATTTTTGGTGCATTTATTTACATATTTTTTAAAAATTACTTTTAATGTTGGCAGTTTTGGTCCTCCGTAGAGGCAGTCTTTTAGATTTTTGGGCAGGATTAAGACTGAGGATGTCATTTTCTTGTGTCACAGCTGGTAAAATTGTGAGAGAAAACAGCCAAGGAACACAGCTGCTCAGCATCCATAAGTCTCTGTTGTTTAATCCAGTGGCATCCTGGTTTTTTTTGCTTTTGTCTGAAGATTACAGAATATTTCACTTCTCTAGAGGAGGATTTTTGGCAGCGTGTCCTTAAGTGAACATTTCTGCTCGCAGAGCATTGCTTTGGCTGGTTATAAAATGATGCTGAGCCTTTTTAAAGACCTTCTACAGTCTGCGTTTGGTGTCCGTTTATGGATGAGGAGTTATCGATGAGCGGCCTCTGTGACCTCGTTCAGTTAAATCAGCAGCAGAAGAGTCTTTGAGATTAAATCTGCTAAAAAAAAAAAACACGTGGCGCTCCATCAAGACACCATCCCGCAACACGGCTTCATGTGTCATGCTGTGTTGCATCACGTCACGCTGTCACATCACATTAGGTGCTGTCAGACACATCATTTCTTGCTGAAGTGCCTTTGAGCAAGAAACTGAAACTTTCCCAGCTCCACAGGTGTGACCGTGACATTTGATCTCGTTTGAGGGAAAAATAAAGGTCGAGGAGCAGAAATGTACCTGCAGATTAATGCAGAAGATGAGAAGATGATTGGCTTTTATGAACCTGATTGATACTTTATACAGAAATAAAAGCTTTAATTAGATTAATAACTACCCCCTTCATCATAAAGTCATATAATTATTTTCTTCAGTTAATCAATTTATTAATTTTGTCTGTAAATGTTGAAACTCTAAAGATTTTTTAAAACTGTTTAATATAAAAGTACAAAAAACTTCACTGAAACCGACACAGTTTATAGTTTCTGAATAATTTCATGCCCAACAAATTAATCAGCTGACATTTAGATAGTTTATTTAAAATAAATAAGTAAAAACACAAAACAAGGTGCATCAGTGATGTTTGTATCACACACAAACTCATGATGGTGTGAGTAAATGTTCCAAAGGCAGAAGTTTAACTCTTATAAAGACCTAAAGACCAAACTAAACTTTATACAGGCGTCCTACACTCACATAGCTATAGATATGTGCACATAACAGTAATAATGGACAACAGTAATATCCAGATGACCAGAGTGAGAACTCAACACAACAGAAAAGCCAAACGACTTCTTTACCGAGTCAGTTCTTCCTCATATTCACGCAGTTTTTTTGGTGTGAACGTATGCAGGTTTTCATGTTCTCTGTGCAGTTATTCCACACCGTTACAGAAGCTTTATTGAACATGTCGTTTCCTCTCAGTGCAGGATGTCTTTGTCTGCCTTTAAATGAATTCTGAATACTTGGGGGTCATGTTTGCTGTCTTGCTCTGTACATAATTTGGACTGTTTCAAGCTCAACCAGGTCATTAAATAGTTTTTAATCTGATGAAGAGTGAGTTAGACGCTTGATTGAAGCCAGTGGTATTATTGATTTGTATTTGTATTGCTTTTTTAAGCTATATCTGATTAATCTACATTTTTTCATTGTTTTCTTCAGATTGTCTGAAAATATGAAAAATGCATGATGGAGTTTGCATCTTTTATCCAGAAGAGGTTGAAACTCGAGCAAAGCTTGTATCTTAATTACTAGACTGACACTTTTCTGCTTCAAAGCAGTAAAAAATTAAAAGAAAGTTAAAAAGAAAACAAAAGGAAGAGAAGGAAGAGTAAATTAAGACCAATACAAAGTAAATGACTCATTATAAAAGATTATTACACCAATAAAACATCCAAAGAGTCATAAAACTACCTGGAAGTTCATTTTTATTGTATTTATTGTTCTATCCAAGCAACAGTTAAAAAAAATTGTTGAAAACAGAGAAAACTGAATTGTTATCATTATTATTATTATTATTATTGTTAACTGTTCTAACAACAGTTAACAATAATAATAATAATAACATTCATACTTTGGGATAAAGTATATCTTAAATGCCTAACATATTTTCACCTCATACTTTGCAGTTATGATTCTTCTGATTATTAGTGAGTCTGGGTCATTACTTCATGGATCAGGTTTTTAGCCTTTAACTCTCTGGTGGATCGTTTACATCAGCGTTCCTGTTTGCTCCACCCACATTAAACCGTTTGTCACCGCTGGCATGAAGTCAGAGTAGAGTTTTCCGGTTTTTGTGTGATGCTGAGGCAGGATGTGCGGGAGCTCGATCGGAGCTTAGACTAACATAACATGAAACAAAACAAGAATGATCCCATCAAGTCCAGTTCAAATCCCCCTAAAGTCCATTATGATGGTGTGATTGGGTTAAAGGCCTAAACCTAAAGACAAATATAAACACCAGAGGATTCAGCAGTCAGGAGAGGAGGAGGAGGAGGAGGAGGACTCGTCCTCAGAGACACTGCTGTGTTTCTAACACTGTTTTCACACAGGAATTCCAGATGACATTCCCAAACAGTGGGCTTTGCAGTTTTTTTGTCAGTATTATAATTTTAAAGCTATGAAGTAATTTTCATTCATAACTTTGCGCACCTGTTTCCAAATACACAACGCCCAGAAAGCCTCTGCACAAAGCAAAAAGAGTCAGAGGGGTTTGAATTTTGCCTTCATTAACAAGTTAATCCTCCAGCAGCACTTGAACTGTTGCTGTGTTTTTGATGAGCCAGTGAGGTTAGGGTTTGCTTTTAGCCCTGTGAGGTCATCATCAGGAAGACGAGAGGCCTTCAGGTGCATTCGCACCCAACGAGAAGTGAAGGTTTGAACGGTTTGATTATGTACAGAGTCCATGAAGTGAGGTTGCTGGGCAGTGTGAAAAACATCAGTTAAAATGTTTCAGCTTTGGCAAAAATTAGCTTCACGCTGCATCGAAAAAACCAGCAGCTGGTCAGAAATGGAGGAGGTGATTATTAATGCTGACTGAGGGCAGCTGGAGCCAAATGATTCAACTTCAGTTTTACATAGAGACAGGAAAAAAGGAGGCAGCTTGGAGAAAAGTGAGAGAAATCAGGACTTTACGGACTCCTCATCCTGTCTGCAGGTAGAGGTGAATATTCATTAGTTTCCTACGTGACTGTATTCACACGGATAACATAAGGCGAAATGTCGCTTTGCGATTGGTGTGAACACAACATTAAAAATAGGGTCATTCAGGAGGAGCTTAGAGTTGATTCGCTGCTCCTCCACTCCCGATGAGGTGATTCATCTGACCACGATGCCTCCTGGATGCATCGTATGGGAGATTTTCTGGCATTTCCAATCAGGAGGAGACCCGAGGGAAGAGATTATAGCTCTCAGCTGGCTGCAAACTTTTGTTGTTGTTAATGTTCACATATAGTGGTTTTATTCCCTCATCCGGCTGAAGGACTGATGACCTCATGCTATGGCATCCTTCATTCACAGTTATAATCATAAAGAATATGCACGTGAGGAAACTGTACAGAATTAATTAAATTTTTTAATTTAATGAACAGATATAATAAATGAGAAATAGGAAAAAATAGGATATAAGAGATACACAGAAAGAAACCTTCATTAAAAATAAATAAATGTGGATTTCAGTCGTATTCTAATGCTTATATAAATTTGACTTTTTTAATATATTTTATGGAAGCTGGAGGAGCTTTTGGAGTTGGTTTAGTAGGAGAATGTGGAGGTGATCATGTGCACTAATCCTGTTTGTGTTTGTTTTCCTCTCTGTGTGTGTGTGTGTGTGTAGTTTGTGTGGCATCGTTCCAGGCCTGAGCAGTGTGCTGCTGCCTCGTATGAACCCCTTTGTCCTGATCAACATGGCGGGAGCTCTGTCCCTGTGCATCACCTACATGCTCATCGAAATCAAGTAAGAATTTAATCTGTGTGGACGGTAAATCCCCAAATTCACCCTCGTCCACGATCTGTTTAACCAGCCAGAGTTTGTTTTGTTGATGCCATATTTCCATCCCTGCTTTTTTTTGCTTTGAACCATCCTGATCTTTATTGGTGCTGAGCTTACAGTGTGTCCTGAAAACATGCACAGATGAAAATGTCCATCAGCTTCAACAATGAGCAGACAAAACAAACATGAATATTATCATTTATTACTGTAAAGTCTTTAAAAGCTTCCACTTTTTCATAGGCTGCATGTCACTGTGTATAGAATCATTTAGAGGGCTATAAATAATGATTATTGGATTATTTTTAGATTATCTGTTTGAATTAATGTTTCTTGTTTAGCTCAGTCAGTTATCCCAAATGTAAGAACATAAAATCCATCAGATATTCTGCATTTTGCTTGGAAAATTACTGAAATTAAGCCTCAGTTCCTGAAAGCTTCCGATAAACTGATCTCTGTAAAAGCTTTGTTTGCATACTTTTTTGGCAGTAATAATATAAATGTAATGAAATTAAAGATGTTGGTGAGTAAATTTACACAGAATTTCCAGATCAGTTCCAATTACAAAGTTGAAATCAAAGGTAATTCTTTCTCTTGTCAACAGCAGTTAAGAAAATGTCCTCAGTATAACACATATTGTTTTTAATATCATAATCCTGTCATCCTGTGATCTTCCTCTGCAGCTTTGCCACTATCATAGATTGGTAAATGTTCAAATGTATGTTAAATGGTCCTAAAAGCATGAAAATCCCCAAATTCAGTCTCATTACCTTTACAATAACCACCTCTCAAAGCCCCATTCAGAGCCAGAAAAACCTGGTAGCAGCTATACTCTTAGCCCCACCTGAATGACCGAGCTCCTCGCCCCATCACCCTTTAGATTAAGCTTATTTCTGCCACTTGTATCCACAATCTCATTCTTTCGGTCCCGTGTGAATAATGTCATTTGTTTATAGCCTGTCAGCTTTATACTTCCTGCCGTTGTGTTCAGCATCTCAGAAAAGTGGAAATCTCTGAAGATTATATTGGTGGATTATGTTTGAGGTGAACCATCGTGATGGTGACTTTGTTTCCAAAAAGCATCATTGCTGTGTTTCTCTGTTGGGTTTATTTAGCCAGCATGTGTAACAAGTCCTTAAACTGCTAAAACAAAGTGTGAATAATGAAGACTACAGATAAAACCAGGATGTCTGAATTATAAACTAATTTATTACTCTTATAAGGATGATTAAAATCAGTCTGAAAATGTGAAACATTGCCACAAAGCCTGGTGAGGATTTAAATGTGGGGAGCATCATTCAGTCTCTGTTTCTTCTCTTTTATCCGTGATCTGTGTGTTCAGTAACTACAACGCGGTGGACACGGCGTCTGCAGTTGCCATTGCTCTCATGACCTTCGGCACCATGTATCCCATGAGCGTCTACAGCGGCAAAGTGCTGCTGCAGGTGAGACAGACCAGAGAAGAGTCTCCTGTTTAACCTGTAACCCCCCATTTAGGACGCAGCTATGGAAGCAGTGTGATTAAATATTTAACCATCTCTCACCCACAGACCACGCCCTCCCACATCATCGGCCAGCTGGACAAACTTCTGAGAGAGGTGCGAGTCGGCGCTTTATCGTAGCTTTACTGAAACATCAGAAACATACACAGTATAAATCTGTTTTTTATGTTTTCTGTCAGAAGCCACAGTTGTGCAGATGTTACCATACTGAATGAGATAGAAGTGACTGGGCTCATAAATCCTGTGTATATACAGACCTGTACACAGTCATGAAGAATTATCCTCAGCCATAAGACGATCGGGGTGGGAGGTCGGGGGGCTGACTGATTATGATTAGCTAATTTTGTCTTCTGGTGTCCAATCAGGTGTCGACTCTGGACGGAGTGCTGGAGGTCCGAAACGAGCACTTCTGGACCGTTGGTTTTGGATGTCTGGTAAGTTTCTAATCACTTTGTAACACAGCTGGAGTCGAAACTCTGGCTTAACTTATCCAGTTGATCACCACCTTCATGACCTCTTAGTCTGATTGTTGATGTTAGAATAAGTTAAGCCTGATTAAGAAAACATATCCTGGATATGTTGAACTTGGTTCACAGTACAGAACCCAGCCCACTGTCTTTATGTCTCTCTTGTCCTGCATTATTGTGTCAGGGCATCAAATGTTATGCATACAACATCGTACTTATCTGCTCAAAGACCCTGAAGGTGCTGAGCCTGACTGCAGGTTCACCTCCTGTTTAAAAAGCTCTCCAGACCCTTTGTAAATAAATGTTGTGGCATAAATTAATGAGGAGGGAGCAGAGTTGGCTGATATCTTCTAAAAACATGAATGAGTTTATTTGCAGCCAGCTCACTCGCAGTCTGTGAGAGGTGTTAAAGGCTGTTGATGAATTAAACCCTGATGGTTCTTCCCTCCTCCGGTTAGTTTGTTTGTTTGTCTCTGTGTTTGTCCCATCTCCCTCCTCCGTCTCGTTCCTTCGTCATTCGTCGGATTGGAGCGATGATCTGCAGGGATTTGTTCAACGAGACGAAAAGAAGGAACAAGTCATTCATGCGGAGACTTTCCTTCCCTCTCTTCCTCTCTCTCCAGTTTTTTTGGGGGTGCGTTGTTGTCGTTCATGTTGTACGCTGTCGCTGTGACGGCAAACAAGCCCAGCTGGCT